>OX451391.1:2284290-2594290 GCA_949629135.1 Eremobia ochroleuca
GTTTGAAGTTTAAAATAATCATTTAGATTTGAAACAGCTTCTCCATAATTTTTTACACAACACAGCAGAGGTGTGCCAGCGCATCAAACTACTACAATGTGTCAAATTTCTTTAATAGACTTTTAACTTTATCACTAAAGCATTAGGTTCAAAATTGATTGGGAAAATTTGGCAGTTTCGGGTAGCTTAATGGGCTGGTGTCTGTACTAAGTGGACCCACATTTCGGCAGTTATCTTGAAGTCTCATTTAATAGGAAGCAAGCATATTGCCACCAACAGGACACAAATCAAGTCTCCGGGCTGCGAAATTCACAAGCCAATTTTAAACTAACCTAATGTGAAATTATTCACTTTAACAAACTAGAAGCGTAGCATCTATTCTGATGAAGCAATCTCAATGAATATGTTTCGTTTTTTCACAAATTCGCGTTTAGGGCTTGGGGCACATTTACTGCCGGTGATTGTTTTTTGGACAATAGGTTCAGACTTTTCTAGAATAAACTGAATGCCTAAATAATTGAAGAATTTTGGTATGTCCATCATCTCAATATACCTTCTTAACACTCATACTTCTGTGAATTAACTATGTCACGTTTCAACATTCGCTTTTGATTATTTCGCTAAGTAAATAATGTTTGCCTTTGTGTCGTTGGATCTCGTAATTGCTTTACCACCCTATGGTTGAAGGTCTCCTGCAGGACATAAAATGACAAGGTTTATTTATCTATGTGCCAGTTGGATAGTTTCGACCTTACTGAAGTTTCAGTTTCCTGACAATTGTTGTCAAAAGTGAAGTACAACATGCAATACCAGTTGCCAAGTACGAGACAATGGCCCCTTTCTACTGCCATTTGACCTGCATCTATAAGAAAACGTTCCGTATCGTTAATAATGTAATAATTTTAATCATCTTTTTTATTTCGATGCAAGTTGATAGTAATTACATAACCAACTTAAACACTGTTTTTAGTTACATTTGGCAGATATTAGTAATAATTAAACGTTATACAATGTCCCCACTCTTTCCACAGGTGGGCAACCAAGACTACGTAGCCATCGCGTTGTCGGGCGCGCTATCATACTCCAGTTCGGAGCACATACAGAAAAAGATACGTCGCCACGTGCCCGCGTACATCGCCGTAGTTATTCTCGATGCAAGGCAGCTGTATTCCATGGATCTGGGAGTCGCTGAGGTAAGCACAAACTATAAATAAGAACAACAAAAAAGTCTGCGACTTTACCAAAATAAGCCTAAACCTTTTTGGATAATAATGCCGTTTAGAGGGTGAATTCTGAAAGTTAACAACGTTGCAAATATTTGGCTGCTTTTATTAATTTAGCAATTTTACTAAATTGATGAAATATCGCTCTGCAGTGCACTAAGATATTGATTGACAACCCACGTCCGCACAGACGTAAAAATGTTGCAGCGGGATTTTATTGCGCACTTGGTTTTCAACCCTCGATGTTATGCCAAGCATTGAGGATCCAACAGAACGCATCCCCGCGCGTCAAAAATCACTAGGATTTTCAAACGTTCGGCGCTAAGCAATGCGTTGGAAATCCAGTGAAGAAAACACGCCCGTGCTCCCTGGGCTTACAAAATGTATGTTTCTCAGTTGTTTCGTACTGCAAGTACGACAAAATATGTAGCACGTGATTAGCTGCTCCTGTGACAAAAAAAAACCGGCCAAGCGCGAGTCGGATTCGCGCACGAAGGGTTCCGTACCATTATCTAGAAAAACGGCAAAAAGATCATGTCTGTTGTATGGGAGCCCCCTAAAATATTTATTTTATTCTGTTTTTTAGTACTTGTTGTTATAGCGGCGACAGAAATACATCATCTGTGAAAATTTCTACTGTTTAACTATCACGGTTCATGAGATACAGCCTGGTGACAGACGGACGGACGGACGGACAGCGGAGCGGGAGTAATAGGGTTCCTTTTTACCGTTTGGGTACGGAACCCTAAAAAAAAAAAACTTTGAAATACAACTCGTCTGTGAAGTTTCGGCAACTTATGAAATAAGGCCATGTATTAAAAAATACAAAAACACTTTCTCTATCTACTTATTAAAATTGAAGAATATCTTTCTCTCTCTAATCTCACTTTATCATTTCTTTCCAGAACTTAATATCTGTGATATTAGAACTAGAGAAGGAAGGTCACAAGTTCCTGTGCTGGAACTTCAACGAGGGCCATCAGAAGTTGATGGAGGATATCCATCGAGGGTTCGAGAGCCGCTTTGTGGACGGACCCAGTTTTGATCAGCATGTATTAGGTAAATATATGATTAAATTGTGATTTCCTGTGACATTTTTCATGGTGGCGGTGGGGTTTACCGGAATAACGTTGCTCTTATGTCCGAAATTGATATTGTATCTCAATCTCAATCTTGCTTTGACGGCCTGTGGGGTAGTTGCGTAACACACTAACGGTAGCAATGGGTTTCATTTTGTCAGTTCAACAACATTCATTGCGTTATTTACGTTGTTAAACAGACACGTTTTTCGAGCAATGGATTAGCAATATCCTTCAAAATAATTCCTCTCAAATAGATACATACAATGATTATTAATTTCGGGCGTTAATAGATGTTTTAACACTTTTTAACCATAGATTTTCACCACATAGTCTATTCGACGCTTTGTAATGGGTACTAGGAACACATAAAAGCTTAAAGTGCGTTACGAACTTGCTTCGCAACTGAGACCTAACTGTGACTCCCTCCCTCACACTTTGTTCCATTTTGTTTGTACATCCATGTTCTTTAACCTTTTGAACGCCAATCACTTGTATACAAGTTCGTTGTACACAAGTAATTGGCGTTCAAAAGGTTAAGCACAGTAATTGAGCAAAAATACTTGCTTATTGCCTTTAAGCAAACAAAGTCACATGACAACATCCTTACGACATTAAAATCGCTTTTTTTCAGTTGCCCCACTTAACTGCAATGGACACACCGATGTCCTGACAACTATTTCGAGACTGTAATAATCGTAAGCTAACCTAAGTATGTCTGGGTTGTCACCCAGTGATACCAAGATACCAGGATACCAGATACAGCTGACCAAGGACTGGGTAAGTGTGGAGAGTGGGTAGCGGAGCTTTTCACATTCAAAACTTTATGTAACTGTTTGTGTCTGTCTCTTTTCAACTTATGCTTGTCTTTTTTTAGCTTGATATTTCAATTGACAACTGTGCATCCGCCCTTAACAAGCGTCACGTAAGGCCGCAATACTGTTAAGGTTGTGACGAAACATGAAAATATATGATAAGTTAAAGGAACCTACTAAACCCTACGAGTCATACAGCCCTAACCTATCATATACCTAGTACCTATGTGATAAATAAATATAAAGGGTCCCATTAAAATAGATGGACAAATTTTAACACAGCACTCAGTAGGTTTAACCAAAGATATCAAGCAAAAAAAAACACTGATTAAAGTGGGTTTATTTTGACCCTAAAATAATGAATTGCCGGTACATTAGTGTATTTCCGTTAGCTAATTTTTTTTTTGGAAGTATCTAATGCGTTTTTCTTATATATTGTTTTACCGTTGTCCTTATTTTGGTGGTCTGAATGATTTCTAAAATTTTGTCCACCTATTTTAATGGGACCTTATATAAATAAGTTCAGTATGTCTGCAACATGCGACCTAAAGTTACAGACGGATAGTAGTAGTATCCGTCTGTAGTCCTGAAACTTTGGGAAGGGTACACTCACTGCCAGTCCCGCATACTCACGAGACTTATCAGAGATGGCTAAAGGTGTCTTGGCCACAGTGAGGGTTAGTGAGACAAGAATATAAAATTCTAATCTGATTTATTTACAATACGTAACGGCTTATATACTACTATTTCTTAACGCACACAATTGTACAAAGTTTTTGTGTCCTACGCATGTAAGATGCAAACAAATAATTATTTTAACTGGGCTGCGCGTGAGCCGGGCCGAGAGCTGAGTCAATGTCCAAAGGTAACATTGAACAACTACAGTAACTGCGGTCGATGACGCCACAAAAAAAAAACAAAACATCAAATTAATTTCTATTTCGTTCTTTCATGATTGTATATCGATACCCATACCATATGCGGATTTGCGCTAGCTAATTTAATTTGAACCTGTATACTAACTGCGTTCTTAATTTTATTTTCAAATCAACGTACATAATTTTGTTTTTGAAAAAAAAAAAAAAACTATCAGGCCTCTGCCTCGAATCTTGCGGGCAGCGGGGCGGCGGCGGCGGCGGCGCAGGAGCGGCAGGATCTTATGCGTACATTTAAATGGACCGGTTCTCGAAAACAGCGGCGCGGGAGCGGCGGTGGAGCGGGCAACGAGCGGTGCACTCCAGTCAAGCGGCGACCGCCCGCGCGTCTGCTTTGCAGTGTTGTGCAATGCTGGAGATATATCTCTGTATCGTTTTGGATTAATTCCAGACTCTAAAATCGCCCTTGATAGCTTCAAGAATATAGTCAAATGTTTCTACACTCATTCTGGTGCAGTCGTAGAATTTTTCGGGACATTGTCTTTGTTCTTCGTAATTTCTATAAAACTCGCCTTTTGTTTTCCTTGCCCTATAGTAGGTATTCGCTTCTTCTTTTGCCGATAATAAATCGAGCGTTAGGAATAAATTGGAATAGAAAAGGTGTTTTCGCCGTTGGTCAGACATTTCGTTCGCGAATAAAAACAAATATCTCGACGACACAACCACGAACACAACACTACGCCACTATAGTGCCGCGCGATCTGCCCGCTGGTTCCGAGAACGGGTCTATGTTGCCCGCGCCGCTACCGCGCCGCCGCCGCCCCGCTGCCCGCAAAATTCGAGGCAGCGGCCTAAATCCTATGTATAAAGTTAAATGATTTTATTTCTGTAAGTAGATTTGCACAAACACTTTTACAAGTCAATCATATTTTAAAAACTAGATGAGGTCGGCGTTTTCTATCTGACTACTCTGAGAAGAAAGACCGAAACAAAGTCAGAGGTCACAGTCTCTTTTAAGTTCGGTTTGCGCAACAACTACAAAATATTTTAATTTTTACTTACTTAAAGTCGATATTCGTTTAACGACAATGACGACGTGTACGTTTCTAGATGGAAAAAAACATAAATTGGAATTATGTACTTTTGTATATACTTCAGCAGTGCGATTCTGTAACCATCTCACCGTGAAAACTTAGGTGAAGTTAGCGTGGAGTGAGCTGTCGGTGCCATCCCACCTGCCGTGCGATTCTGTAACCATCTCACCGTGAAAGCTTGGGTGAAGTGAGCGTGGAGTAAGCTGTCAATCGCTAGGGATTAACACTATTAAGTGTTCAATTCACTTATGATTTCACGGTGAGATTTTTACAGAATCGACCGGCTGATACTAGGGGTTGACCAAGAATACATTTACAATCATAACCGAGATTTGGATAATATATTTTATGCTAATTCTATTCATCATTTTATATAATTTCAAAGCTAGTATTTAAATTGTCAAAAGATTAGTATTTTGCAGGGTTTTAATCTAGGAAAAAAAAAACACAAAATTGATATTCTGATTAAGTTTCTGTTTTGCTATTTTATTTTAAAACCCCTCAAAATAGTAATGTTTAACAAGTAAAATATAATAGTTTTGAAATTATATAAAAAACGATCAATAGAATTAGCGCGTAAAAAATATGATTGAAATCTCGATTATGATTGTAAATGTTTGCTTAGTCAATCCCTAGCATCAGTGATGACACTGACAGCTCACTCCACGTAAGTTATCACGGTGAAATTTTTACAGAATCAACATGCATATATTTTTCGGTTCCCTTCACATAACAGTACCCGCACACACCCGTAACCGTATATTTAGTTACCCACTGTGTCTTCTCTCCACGCTTACCATCCTTCTCTTGCTACGATAATAAAAAATATACTGGGCTTCATATTTTTTTTTTTTGCAGGTTTGGATATCACTCGATAAATACGCTTTTGTCTAAACAAATACTGATGTTCATGCGACGCACAGTCAGCAGCACGTCAATATTAACACTTGAACTACGAAAACAGTCCCTACTGCTATGTAATAAAGATATTGTCGAAGTCAAACTGTGACTATGTTTAAGTGAATGATCAGTAATTGTAAGTCTTTCTCGCCAGTGATATTTCGCTTCTAAACAAGAATAGGAATGAAAATTCGCCTCTTCCTAGCTGTTAGGGTGAGTTTCCACAGAAGCGGAGCTGGGCGAAGCGGAGCAGAGACGTGCAGGAATCGACTAATCACAATGGTTGAAATCCGCATCGCGTCACTCGTCTCGTCTGTGATTGGACGATTCCTACACGTCTCCGCTCCGCTCCGCACAGCTCCGCTTCTGTGGAAACGCACCCTAAGACTTACTTGAACTAAGTCCCGTATTATACTTTTAATGTGCTCAATATATGTGTTCCATTAGCAGGATAGGTCAAATTAAATTATCTGGCGAAACTTCACCAGTGATGAGTATAAATAACTAGTATAGTAGCATAATCTGCCCATAATGTTCCCACTGCTGGGACACAGGCCTCCTTTCTACGAGAGTGAGTGGGCTGTCATCTACCACGCGGACCCAGTGACGGTTGGTAGATGTCACATGTCTTCGGATCTTTTGGTTCTAGGATCTGTCGGTTTTCCTCACGATGTTATCATTCACCGTTTCCACCGGGCCACCACTGTTCTGTATAAATACCTAATAATTATTAAACAAAAACAAATATGATTATATGAAATTCTTAACTCATATTTCAAGTACGATTGATTATGAGTTTAACGGCCACTGTCTCCCTGGTAGATTAGTTACTTGAGTTTTTGTTTTATCATCATCAAACTAGCGGCACTGTGTGATGGCGCCTGCGACGTCTTACAAATTATAAAAATATAGCTTTAATATTTGATAAAGTACAATTTCAAGCGGTATGGCGTCTGTTAAGTAACATTTAGCTGTAAATGTTAACGGAAATTCATAAAAAGGTGCAAATGTCACAAGTCACCCACTGTAGATATTGATACCCATAACGGCTGTGAAGTTTTGCTAGATAATTTAATTTGACCTTGTGTTTCAGACTTGTAACGAATTTATTTTGTACATCATTTTTGCTTTAAATGTAAGTGATACTAAATGTGATAAAAGTGTAATAATTATGAAAAGTTACTTGAATGATTGTTAATATTCTTGTATTTTTAGTGTACTGTCTTACTGAAACTATTAATTATAGTGTTAGTTCAAATTGACGGGTGCAAACTTAGGTAAACTTGTTTCTATATTTTTTGGGTTTTTTTAATTATTATTTTTTAGTACAATTTGTTGATATTTTGTAAATATGGTTATTTTATTATGAAGTTTTAATTAAATATTTAAAAAATGATTTGCTGTTTTATTGTATTTGGATATTTTTTTAGAGGAACAAAACACAACAACAGGCTTTCTGGACTAAGGAAGTAAAGGGTCGAGAGGTTACAAATCAATGTCCATTTATTGATAAACGTTGCTCAAACTTAACCCTTAACCACCAACCACCGCGGTCCGTGAGGCTGCAACGTATTTTTGCTTTCAAATATTATGTCATTCGGATCGAACCCGCCCGCTCGAAAAAATATAATGTTAAGTATGCAATTGTTAGTAATTGTTGCGACATAATTATTTGTCCGGCTAGTAGCGTGATCATTTGTTGTTCATAATTTGTAGTGATCACTGTTGTTATGGCTTCGAACGCAAATACAGAAGGAAGAAACTCCATCGACATCGTCGCGCAGCGTCAAATTGTGAAGTTTATGTTTCTGGAGAGACTCACAGCGGCCGAAGCCCATAGAAGATTGGTCAGAGTGATGACGTTTAATGCACTCTCTCCAACTACAGTAAAAGAGTGGTACCTGCGCTTCAGGGCTGGGAACTATGATGTTTCGGAACATCGTGGAGGTGACCGTAAATCTGGACCTGAAACAGGAACCCTTGAAGGTAATCCAAAATGTTTTCCAGGAGTCCAAAACTTTGGTCAATTACCTCGCTGTCGGCTCACACCGGCATACCTAGAACCACTTGTTATGAAATTATGACGAAAATACTCAAAATGCGCAAAATTAACACAAAGTGGGTACCGCGCGAATTGACTCAAGACCAGATGGATCAGCGTGTGGACTACGCAAAAATTAATTTACGGTCATATAACCAGCAACCAAGCCGTTTAAAGCATACATTGACTATTGACGAAACCTGGATCAGCCTATACCCACAACCTGAGAAGGACCAAGCCAAACAATGGCTTTACCCAGGCGAAACACAACCAACAGAGGCACGAGCAGAAAAGTCTGGACCTAAGTTCCTGTTGGTGCTAGCGTTGGACTACAGCGGCATCTGCTATTATGAAATATTGGGTCACAACGTGACTAACTGATTTAGAGACCGCCCGTTTAGTTTACTTTAGTTATTTTCATAGTGTGATGTCATACGGTATTCTGTTGTGGGGAAATGCCGCCGAAATTCAGATAATTTTTATTTTACAAAAAAGGGCAATTCGTTCCATTTATAAATTAAGTCCCAGACACTCCCTCAGAGACAAATTTAAAGAGATTAATATAATGACTGTGCCTTCTCAGTACATTTATGATAATCTTTTGTATGCACATAAAAATATTAATCTGTTTAAGAAATACAGTGATATCCATAATATAAATACTAGGAACAAACATAAATTTGTTGTTCCTACAACAAGGCTCAAGAAAATAGGTGGCTCGTTTAGATGCCAATGTATACGTTTTATAATAAACTTCCTAGCCACATTCAAGAACTAAGCATTAATAAATTCAAATCTTTTATAAAGCTAAAACTATGCCAGAAAGCCTATTATACTGTAAAAGACTATATTGAGGACAAAAACGCTTGGGATTGAGCTGCTCCAATAGGTCTAGACAGTGAATGTTGTTTATTTTTTATTTTGCTGATTTACACTTTTGTTATTTTTTTTCTTTCTAAATATCTATTTATGACATGACATGAACATTTACTGTTTAAAGTCTTATATTATTTTAATTATTGTGAATGTGAGGACTATGTGGGTCATTGTTTCCGTTTTAATCATGGTCTGGCAGTTTGAGTGGTTTATGCGGTCTACACAAATGTTCTGTCCTTGGTATTGCTCGTCGAATCGTTGAGCTCCTTAAGTTCTGAGTTGAGCTGCACGGTTACTGACGAATGCGTGCACTGACTGCACAGGTCCACTCAATCTGTGTGGTTCTTCCCTCAAAATACCACTTCAGACACCAATCTACATGGTCCTCAAAGATCAAAGATGATGTCCGGATTTTTATATACACATTGACATTGATGAATTTTATATAAACAATGACATGGATATTTACTTTGTATAGTATCTTATTTTTTATTATTATTATTGTGAGTGTGAAGACTATGTGGGTCATTTCTTTTTTCTTTTTTCCTTCTTAGTTAGTTTTAATCATGGTCTGGCAGTTTGAGTAATTTATGCGGCCTACCCAAATGTCCTTTCATTGGTATTGTTCGTCGAACAATACCAAATGCGTGCACTGACTGGACAGGTCCGCTCAATCTGTGTGGTTCTTTACTCAAAAGACCATTTCAGACACCAATATGCATGGTCTTCACATGATCTGACCAAGATTATGTCTGGACTTTAAAAGAGACTGTGACCTCTGAGTTTGTTTCGGCCTTTCTTCTCAGAGTAGTCAGATAGGAAACGCCGACCTCATCTAGTTTAAAAAATATGATTGACATGTAAAAGTGTTTGTACAAACCTACTTACAGAAAATATATCATTTATCATTTATCATTTAACGAAAAAATGAATCACCAACGCTATATTCAATTTTTGAACAATTTGATGAACAGTTGGGCTCCGAACCGTAAGCACTCAGTGTGGCTGTTGGATGACAATGTACGGCCTCACCGTCACTCCGCTGTGGACGAGTGGATGAGTGCACGCCACACTGAGCGTTGGGTTCAGCCGCCCTATTCTCCCGACATCAGTCCGTGTGAATATGGGTGCTTCCATCAGTTAAAACGCAACATAGACGGCCGTTTTATTTGAATTTTAGTGTGGGCGGGTTTGATCCGAATGACCTAATATTTCGATGTGTAAGTGTCGTAGGACAGTGCGCGTCTATATACCTTTTCTATACCTCCTTTATTTAGGAAAAAAACAATATTCATAAACGCATTAGTGTGTGTAATGAAAGTAAACTTACCTTAACCTTTATTTGCTAGTTGCCGTTGCGGTCTCAGGGACGGGTGGTAGGTGGTTACGGGTTAAATAGTGACGAGCGATTGTTCAACCACAATTTTTTGACGTTTATACGTCACTTAACTTTAATCATCGTTAATAAATATACCCCGTGGTGACTAGCTCCTAGTCCTCAGTATCATACTTTTCCCTTCGAACTACAAAACCCCTTCCTTTTCGCATTTGAAATATATACTATACTAGCGACCCGTCCCGTCTTCGCACGGGTGCAATGCTGATCACTACACTGATCTAAAATGATCAATGTTTCTCTACTATATTATGCATGTATTATACAGTATATAAACCTTCCTCTTGAATCACTCAATCATCTATTAAAAAAAACCGCATCGAAATCCGTTGCGCAGTTTTAAAGATCTAAGCATACATAGGGACAGGCAGACAGACAGCGGGAAGCCACTTTGTTTTATACTATGTAGTGATACAATATTAGTACAGTTTGTATGAAAAAACTCATTTCTACGGTTTAGAAACTTTGAACTTGGCACAGATCATTTTCTAGAAAAATAATGTAGATTGTAATTATGAATTTTCCATAACTTAAATGGAAAAAAGAAATAAGTTTGTACAAACTGAACGAATATTGTATTAGGTCATCCCACTTCCAGTGTCATATTTTTTTATTATTATTATTTTACAAAAACTGACTACTATACTATATAACCTTGTGACACTAATCAATAATCTCCACCACTATTAATCACTCGCTCCCAGACTGCTGGCAAATCTTGAACACCATTTAAAGTACCACTTTCATTTAATTCATCAATAATGCTCTTTAGTTTAATATCTAACTCCTTTTTGCTATTGTATCGAGTACCCGACAATTTCATCTTCACATGGCCAAAACAATTGAAATCACAAGGATTCATATCCGGGGAATATGGCGGCTGAATAATTTCAATCCATCCTTTATCTTCAATTAAATTCTGAACTATTTTTGATTTGTGCGGTCTGGCGTTATCATGTAAAATTATAGGACTCGTTATATGATGTTCGTCTACTCAAATAGGAATATTTTCTTCTAAAAATGACTTATATCGCTCTCCAGTCATAGTTGTATTTTCATCATAAGTTCTCCAAAAAGCAATGCCTTTGACATCCATAGCTACTATTAGTAGTATTTTTCGTTCATGTAGCTCTGCACGTGGTAAATGTTCAGCTGAAGTGCCCGGTTCCACCCAACATCGTGACTGATGTCTTTGACGAGGAGTATAAAATTCGACCCAAGTTTCATCAAGGCATATTAATCTATTAAGTATATTTTTCTTACGGCGATACCACGATAAATGGCTACGCGCAGTTTCATAACGAAACTCCTGATCCGTGTTCAGAGTGTGGGGCACCCACACTGCACTTTTATTGACCAGACATAAATCCTCCGTGAGTACTCTATGTATAGTGGAATGAGGAATGTTAAGTTGAGTGGAGAGATCACTGACACTGACCCTACGTGACTGACGAAGTGCTTCCTTGATTTTGTCCCTTGCTTCTAATCTAGTCGATGATAATGATCGAGGTGCTCGCGACTCATCTTCAGCTGTGGTTCTTCCTTGTTTGTACATTTCAAGCCATCGCTGTACGGTTCTTTTATTTAAGGCGTTACGACCAACACACTTTACCAGTAAGTCGTGCGCAACTCCTCCAGAGTAGTTGAGTAAAGCACAAAACTTTAGAAATATACGTCGCTCCACTACATTAATAGATTTTTTTAAATCTTCCATTTTAAATCAATGCACGTCTTGACAATACAACACACCAATTTAAACTAACATGATTGTACAAGACAACACATGTATTAACTATTGCATACCATTACGCAATACATAAATATTGGAAATAAAAAATATGACACTGGAAGTGGGATGACCTAATATACTCTTTGTACCACTACGAGTATTGTATTTGCCCCGATAGTAACTAGTAAAGAGTTATTTTGGTACATAGTATATCAAACTAGCTATGCCCGCGACTTCGGGTGCATGTCGGAAAAGAAATAGGATTTCATGGGTTTTTTTTTTGTGCGGAATCCTAATTCTTTGTTTGAAATAAGATTAGCCTAAGCTACTCCTTATATCTAGGGGAAATACGGACAAAATTACATGTATGGACAAAATGACATAGTCCCCTTATTTCACAATTGGCGAGTTTTAGCTACGTCTCCGTGACTGTATCACGTGACGGCAGCCATATTTACAATCCTGTCAGACGTTGAGCGTCATTCTCACAGTTGCGCCGCAGTAACCAGTTCAAACGTGTATCTCGCCTTCAAAAGTTTATTTTACATATGGTTTTCTCCTGTTTTCTGGTGAGTTATTTGTTGTTATTTGTAATTATTTGTATTAAAATCGATGAACTATGTTAGTACCCAGTGATTTCGATTAACTTTATTGCAATCATTATTTATTTGATGGAATTATGATTTTTATTCGTTTTTGGGTAAATTTGGACAAAATGACATACATACAAAATGGACAAAACGACATGGTATGTCGTTTTGTCCATAGTGACGATAAAGTAGATTCTTAAAAAAACACAACGCAAGCCACAACCAATGCTCATATTGGAGATGTTGTTACCTACTGATGTGACGAACCTGAGTTTGGAAATATGTGAAGAGGAGCCTAATATATAGAGCTCAGTTGAGTTAGCTGGAGCAGCATACGATTATGGTGTGAGACCTGGTCCATCGAAGCAATTACTGACATATCCAGTTGCTACTATTTCGCCAGTACCACAGGGGCAGTTCATTCGAGGCCAAGGAAAAAGAAAAATTGAACCTGTCAAAGATGATTGGCTTTTAACTTCTTCTTCAAATATGCAAGAAATTATTGCTAAAAATAGACTAAAGGGTCCACCGGTAGAAAAGAAGAGACAGATGAAAAGAAAAATTTGTGATGAAGTAAATATTTCTGCTTCCAAAAACGCTCAGAGATGAGAATCAGAGAAGAAATTGAGAGCATCGAGGCAGCGTACAACTGCTCTGATATAGATAGCTCAGGAAGCGAAGATTTCTCATGCGAGACAAATGACGACGATAGTGACTGCGCTTGCATTTATTGCAATGTCCTCTTTTCCCGTTCTAAGCCCGGCGAAGGTTGGTTACGATGTATGATTTGTTCTCTTTGGGCTCATGCGTCATGTGCTGATGTCACAAAGAAGACCAAAGGATTTATTTGTGAACTTTGTTCTTAAAAAAATGTATGTCATTATGTCCTTACCTTATATGTCGTTTTGTCCATACTATATGGACAAAATGGTTTTTGTGATTACTTATATTTTTTCTGATTATATATTTTATTATAGTTCCTACTTAATTAAAAGGCTGTTACTGATAGTCAATGAACCTAAGATGACTATAAACTATTGAGACTGATTATAATGCCATTAAATAAATAAATATGATTGAAAAACAAAACACTGTGTCATTTTGTCCGTACTTCCCCTACAGCTATCTGCCAGTGAAAGGCCGTTTCGGAGATTAGCTGGAACAAACAGACAAAAATTCTAAAAATAGTTTTTTTTGTTATAAGTCCCGTAACTATACTAAAATACACACACACACACACACAACACACACACACACAGTACACTCAAATTTGATTTACCTATTTGTATAGATTATATTGATTTTGCAATGTTCAAACAATGGCAGGCAATTTGAATGCGAATATCTATTTTGATTATGACGATGTGGTGTCGATTGTAATGTTTACAAACTATACTAAATTTAAGTTCAGTGCAACTTTTCTTTCTATTTCATTAAGAAAAGGACAGAAGATAAATATTAGTTTAGTCCTGTCAAATTAGTCAGCGCCTGACGTTAATTGACGTATTTTTAGTTGCCCATTTTTTGATCGCGTCTAAACTTGTCTATGGAGTATCTTAATTTGACGGGTCATCATCATCATCTGCCTAGCCTTTTCCCAACTATGTTGGGGTCGGCTTCCAGTCTAACCGGATGCAGCTGAATACCAGTATTTTACATGGAGCGACTGCCTATCTGACCTTCACGACCCGGTTACTGGGTAATACGATACCCCATGGTAAGACTGGTTGTCAGACTTTCGGGCTTCTGACTACTCGTAACGACTGTCAAAGATCCACAAATGACAGCCGCGACCAACGGCTTAACGTGCTTTCCGAGGCACGGAGGGGTCTCGGTAATTTGACAGGTCTAAACTAATATTTATCATCTGTCCTTTTCTTAATGACATAGATAGAATAGTACATTGTTCACCGAGAGGAGAAAGTGACCGATTACCGTCGAGGGTGTCGCTTTCAAACACCCGAGATCGGGAATCGCACTTTCTCTCGAGTGATACATAGTGCTTTATACTACACCTACGAGGAAAATAAAAAAGGAAAATAAAAAACGAAATCTTTATTTTACTTTCTACAAAAACTGAATCCTCAAACAACACAAATTGGAAATGGCGCCAATGGCGTCTGCAATTTTCACATGTTCTTTTTTCAAATTGTTTATCCTGCCGCCGCAGGGTCGCACTGCCAGCCCGACACCATCCAACACACAGCTAGTGGCCAGTGTCATTTTGCGAACTTGGAGATAAAAACTCACTGTAAAAACTTTTTGGTTTTTGATATTTAGGTTACCGGCGCATAGTCTTACCCAAAATTAAAAAAGAAAAACCACGTAAGAAATGGATTTTCATACACTTTTCTCTCCCGCTCAGATGCGTTTTCTCCCCGCATATTTGTTCGATATGCAATGACGTACTTTCTACCGTAAATTTGATAAAGTATCAAGGTACTTTCCAAGCAGGTGTAGTATAAAAAGATTTAATGAACTTAAATTTAGTTTAGTTTGTGAGCAAGGGCGCCAATAGGCAAGTCCCCATGCCTATGCCAATCTAGGTATATATCAAAAAACTTATGACAGCAATATTAAGTTTGGAAAAGCCATCGACTATGTTATCCTTGCCCACGTTGCTATTGCATGGAACTTGAACATATGAATGCGGTTTTATTGGATAAGCTTGACAGATTGCTCAACAATGGTATCCGGTTCATATTCAATCTTAGGAAATATGACCATGTGTCGAGTTATAGGTCTGAGCTCAAATGGATGTCCATTCGCCAAAGAAGAAATTTGCGCGCTTTGACCACGCTTTTCTCCCTTCTCAACTCTCCTACTCCTCCTTCTTATCTCGTGTCTCACTTCCAATATCTATGTTCTTCTCATGCTAAGAATCTGCGTTCTTCTAACAACCTTCTCCTACTTGGTCCTTCTCATACTTCTGACTTTGTTCATTCTTCCTTTCATATTCAGTCCATTCTTCTTTGGAATGCGCTTCCTCTTGATATCAGGACGGCCACTAGTCGGTATGCATTTAAGCGGAAATTGCAGAGTTATTTTCAAAATAAATAGTGTAGAGTCATCTCAACACCTCTTTTCTTTGAATTTGTATATATTTATATATTATAGATATATATGTATATACACATAAATATTTATATATTTTAAATATATATTATAAATACTTATATATTATAGTAAATCGTATGTATGTGTTTATAATCTATTTATGTATTTGTCTAGTGTTTTATTTTTTTTTATTTTTATCATCGTCGTGTCAACCAAAGCACCTGCCATCTTATCTCTTCACCACCTTGTTGACTGGTAGAGAACGCCTAAGGCATTAAGTCCGCCTTTGTACCTTTTGTGCGAGAAGTTTAAATAAATAAATGGCGAAACGTGATTGGACGACACACCTCTCTCCATTCTTTGGAAAATACAGGCACGATTGTTTGTTGGTAGAAAAGTAATGATGTTGAATTCGAGAAGGAAACAATGTCAGTATCGTCTCATCGCCAGATTGAAGTAAGCCGACGCCGTCGCACAAGGCCTGAGCCGCCAATCCCAACCATTTATTTTAAATCGTAAATACCGAAGCAAGGCTTTTGTCTCGGTGCCACGTTCACACGGTTCATTTAGTTTAGAACAAACGTAGGATACTTGTTCTTTATACAACAAGGCACGTGCTCGATGGGATTCTCATCGGCAAAAATGACAAACTTTCATCCCCTATTGAAACCTTCCTACCCATGTTACTTGGGGTCGGCGCAACACGTTTTCTTCTTCCATTCTCCCCTGTCAACCGTTAATCCTCATTATGGAATCAAAAATCGTTCCTTATTGCTCACTTTTGTTATAATTTCATGCTTCACCAGGTAGCGGTTTAGGTTGTGCGTTGTATGCCAGTAATTGAATGAATTTTTATTATGTAGACGTGTTGTTTTTGTGATTAATATCTAAACGACACAATTTAAATTGTGTAATAAAATTCTTCTCATTTGCAGGACTTCTTTGGCTCTTTCACAGATGAGTCAAGTTTGCCACAGCAGTTATTGACACAATTTTAGCGTCTTTTCAATAGCAACTTGAAATAAAAAAATCCCACGTAATTATTGAAATGTGTCTTACCAAACAAAATTATGGTATGAAGTCGTCTGTAATCCGTCCATACCGTTCACAAGTTGAACTGTATCAGATCTATACTTGCTCAAGTAACTGGCATACAGTCAACATGAACGTGAACGAGCCTTAAAACTAAATCCCAGTTAAAATTCAGCGAGTTAAGCCTATCTGAGTAATGGCCAACGATTTCCATGTCACAGAGCTTTGAGTAAATAGATAGACAAATGTACATAATTTACGCATTATTAATTAGTTGGTAATCCCTGTTGATTGGAGCCTTATAATTATCACCATCGTTCATTTGCGGCTCTTCGGATCAATTATTTAAATTACGACGTACGTAACCTACCAAAAAAAAAATTGAATTGGAAGAACTAACTGTTCTTCCAGTTTGATTTTTATGAATTCGTGCCCACTTGGGAATTGGCTTGCCACGTATATTACTTAGGAAAATAACAAACAAGGACTTTTTCGAAAAATAAAGTATTTAAAGCTCAATAATGTCAGTAGTTAATTATTGAAGTTGGTTTTCCGTAAATCATTGAAGCGTAGTGTGGATACTAATTAGTCCTGCATACCAGGATAGCAATAATCAAAGGAGCATTTAACTCGATCCTTTTGTTAGGGGTGGAAGGACGGCACTAGATGGAAATAACAAGTAATACCTACGTTACTTTGTTGCATAGCCTGCATAGCTTGCTATTTATGCTATAAACTTTACTGCTGTGTGATGTCCTGGTATCTGAAATCAGTAGGTCATTCATTTTATTTTGAATGAAGGTGACTTTTATTAAGAAGAACTGCGAATTGTGAAAATGTCAAGCAATTTCACTTATTTTTATTTCATTTTTTCCGAGAATCATCCCAAAATCCCAGCAAATAACCGTAAGGGTTACCCATTTTGTTGGCAACAAGATCATCCAGTGTAATTAACGATGCTGCCATGCCATCCATCAATCAGGTTCAGCTCGATTTCCCAACTTAATCAGATGACATGGCGTAAATATGGCAGTAACGTGCGCCGGCGTAACGACGGCTATCCGGTAGCTGTGAAATATGATGCGCAATAAAAGAGATACAGGGCTTTCTGTGTTACAGTGAACAGGGGAGATAGCAGAAATAAATACGTGGAAGATTTAATTATGAATCTAAAACTTAAACATAAAGATTTTAACAGTAAGTACGTTGCTAGGCAGGCAAAGTTTTCATTGGAACTCTTCAATCTTTATTCAAACTAGCAGGGGTACCCGGCTTCGCTCAGGAACATTCCACAATGTTCTGGAATGTTGTGGAATGCTCTCAAATGTTCTGGACTGTTCTACAAATTTCTAGAGCGCGAAAATTCCACCCCTTTTATCTTAAAAAAGTATGCCCTTCAGGTAAAAACGGGAACCTTCTTCATGGACAGTAGATAGAGGTTTACCACACCATATAACACATGATCGTACCGGGACTCATTTCAGTGTTTTAGCAGCGCGCACATTGAACACTTTCTTTTATAAAATATATAGGTATATTGATTATATAGAGATAAAATTTGTTTGCTTGGAAGTTTCAGTAATCGCCGGAACTACAAGTCGGATTTGAAAAAATATTTTTGCATTCGATAGACCAATTCTCGAGGAAAGCTAAAAGCTTGTATAACATCATGGTAGGAGCCGAGCAAAAATAAACGCTATGAGAAAGGGAAGTACTAGCGTAGGCGATGCGATGCGACGGGGAACAACTTTCACGCAGACAAGTGCGGGCAGAAGCTAGTATTATGTATAGGTAGATATTTACTTTTTTTGACCACAATAATATATTTTTCGTGTATGTATTTTTGTATTCTCGTTTCATTAAAACGCTGCGCTTTTGGCTTTCGGTGATCGAGCCCCGATTAACTTAAAGTCTCATTCTGGAAAAGAAACGAGGTTTTTAAAATTAATTTCCCTTTTTGTTGACTGAACGGCGTTAAAGGTGGTAAACCATTCATATGTGCTATACCATGGTACTTACCTATTATATCTAGAACTATCTCAGTTCCAGATACCTATAGACTGTGCAGGTCTTTGGGATTCCTTGAATAAAATAATTATCATTAACTACAATTTTGTTAGAAAACTCACGAGTATCTCCTGCATAATTGTTTTACTAGCTACATGTAGGTACCAGGAAAACATAAAAACAAAACTGTTACCAAATTCATAATAGTGCAGCCCAGTCGGTATACATACTATTACGTTGTTTGCACGAAAAACTCGATAGCCAATTAAAAGGGGTAGATATGGTAGGGGAAGCAATGTAAACCAATTAGTGACGTTAAAATATTCACCGCAGAAGTGCTTGTGAAAGGTTCTTTTGAACCAGTAGCCTAGGTATCATCAGTTTGTATTAGTATGCCGAGACACGACAGCCTGCCATCCGGTAAGTGGCAAGTATCGATTTATGGTTAACGTAATTTAAAAATGTTCTTATATTTAAAACTAGCGACCCGCCCCGGCTTCGCACGGGTGCAATGCTGATCACTATCACTACATAGTATAAAACAAAGTCGCTTCCCGCTGTCTGTCTGTCTCTATGTATGCTTAGAACTTTAAAAATAAGCAACGGATTTTGATGCGGTTTTTTTTAATAGATATAGTGATTCAAGAGGAAGGTTTATATGCATATAATACATGCATAATATAGTAGAGAAACACTGATAATTTTAGAGCCATTATTTCTCTTAAAAAGTATAGGATAAAAAATGGTTATTGTGGGTTATCCCTAAGAGATAGACATATTCCATCGCGGACTTTTTTGTAGACCTTTTTAAGGTGTACAATACTGTAGTACATTATTTTGATCTATCTCGTAGGGTTAAGCCAGCGTTTGCAATGTAAGCGCAAAAAAATGTATTTATTTACGACATCACATTAGAAACCCCTAAAATGATCAGTGTTACTCTACTATATTATGCATGTATTATACATATAAACCTTCCTCTTGAAATACTCTATCAATTAAAAAAAACCGCATCAAAATCCGTTGCGTAGTTTTAAAGATTTAAGCATACATAGGGACAGACAGCGGGAAGCGACTTTGTTTTATACTATGTAGTGATATATCTTTTAAGAATAGTAGTTTACCTTCAGCTTCCTCAGGGTTACTGAATATTGTTGGAGGAGGTACCTATCCTATACAACTTAATAATATATAACTTGTTGTTTGTCTAAAAACTAACAGAAAAAACCAGCTATGTCAAACTTCTGGAAATGCTTTCAAGCTTAATATTCTTGGAAAAGTTGTTTAGCAACATTAACATGGCCTATTTAACAACGAATAATGTTCTAAATTAATAAATTTTAACAGAATTTTATAAAAAAAAAAAACAGGTTATTTTAGTATAACCCGCTTCGCACGGTTTTTTCACTTGGCAAAATATTGAGATTTCGTTATTATAATAAATTAAGTTTCATAATTGAGGAGCGTCGGAACGAAAACCGATATATCGAATTTACCATATTTTTCACAAATTAAAAAGCTTGTAAGTTTTTTAATGTTACAAAAGTGGAAAATTATAGCATGTCAATTTGCAGTTAAAGTGACATCGATTGATGTGTGAAACTTGACGGAGGGTAGATACTTAATTTAGGGAGATACTTGGCGGACAAGTATGGATATATCGGTTTTTGACGCGATCATTTGGATATATCGGTTTTTGACGAAACCAAAATGGATATGTCGGTATTGAACTGAATTGAATTTAAACCGACCATTGTTGAATTGTGTAAAACTTAATAAGAATTATCGGTTTTTAATCCAACAACAAGAACATGTTGAATTTAAAAATGTATTTGTCGGGTTTGATTTGACCACAGTATTTTGATATTTTTTTTAAGATGGATGTAACTGTTTTTTAATTGATTTCTTTCCTGAAGGGTGTATTAAACATTTCGTAACAGAAAAAAATTAAAAAAAAATAATTTCTTAATTAAGACATATCGGTTTTTGTTCCGACGCTCCTCAATTATGAATGGATTATTTATTATTTTATTATAATACAAATATCTTCCAGAATAAATGCTCTAAAAGTAAAAATTATGGTTAGCACCGCATCCTGTTTTATATTAAGTATACAATTAGTTTTAAATAATATTTCAACTGTTTCCCATAAGTATAGTTGTATTAAAAAGTAGTTTTAAACAGGAGCTCTGCTGTACCCTTACCACTACAGTTGTTCATAAAACCACATTGTTATTGAATTCTCTACTGGCTGGCGTTGCGTGAAATTTCCAATAGTCTGTGAATGAGAGGCTTGTAATGAGCTCCTTGCATTCAGTTACGTTTGACACAGATGTTGGCTGCATCTCTATTATTGCACGAGCTGTTGTGGGGAGGAACGGTTCAATGACACTGAATTGTCGCTGTTTTATAATAATATTCCACACATTTTTTGTGTCGATCAGTCAAGTATAGAGATGGGCATATACCCGGTAAAATCCCAGACTTTGGGTAAATACCCATTTATACCCATTTTTACCTTCCCAATTTTAATTTATACCGGGTAAAAATAAAATCAGTTTAATTTAAACTAATTATTGTATTTTTAGGGTTCCGTACCTCAAAAAGAAAAAACGGAACCCTTATAGGATCACTTGGTTGTCTGTCTGTCTGTCAGTCTGTCAAGACCCTTTTTCTCAGTAACACGTGGAGGTATCAAGCTGAAATTAATATCAAATACATAGGCCACCATATACGGTCCATATATGGTCCACCATAGGCCTATGTATTTGATATTAATTGGGAAAGTAAATTGGGAAGGTAAAAATGGGTATAAATGGGTATTTACCCAAAGTCTGGGATTTTACCGGGTATATGCCCATCTCTAGTCAAGTATAATAAGAGAAAAATAAAAATGCAACGAGCAGGCTCTGATTGAGGACTTTCTTTTTAGGATTTTTTAAAAATATTTAAAATAGCCTTAGGCCCTTGATACAAGGCATGGTTTTTTGACGATAAATCGCAAGCTTCCATAGTGATTCATACAACACTGACGACCATACCTACATGCGGTGAATAAACCGTAGCTTTTCGCGGTAAGAAAAACGTGTACAAAGGGCCTTAAGAGTCCATATGATGCTGTTTTGGTGATATTGGGCGACCTGGATCTCGGTATCTGTATGACCTAAGAGTTTGCTATTTGGACACATTAAACTTGATCTTATAATCTTTAAATCTGTTGAAGCAAACGTGGATTCGATACAAAACTCTCGTTAATAAAAAAAAAAACAACTTCGTCTTGCACTTATTTTGCGTTAGATCTCTGAAACCTTAAGGAATTTAATGATGATTTTTAATCTAATAGATAGGTAATAATATTGTCTCAAATAGTGACGGTGCCATATGAGGAGAGATGCCATATGAGGAGAGATGCCATATGAGTAGAGATGTCATATGAGGAGAGATGTCATATGAGGAGAGACGCCATATGAGGACAGATGCCACATGAAGAGTAACGCCGCGTGAGGAGAGAGGCCATATAAGGAGAGCTGCCATATGAGGACAGATGCCACATGAGGAGTGACGCCACATGAGGAGAGATGCCACATAAGGAGAGATGCCATATGAGGAGAGATGTCATATGAGGAAAGAAGTCATATGAGGAGAGATATCACGTGAGGAGAAATGTCATATGAGGAGATACCATATGAGGAGAGATGCCATGTGAGGAGAGACGCCACATGGGGAGAAAAGCCAAATGAAGAGAAACGCCATATGAGGAGAGATGGCACATGATTATAAACTCCAAATGAAGAGAACGCTATATGAGGAGAGATGTCATGTGAGGAGAGATGTCATATGAGGAGATACCATATGAGGAGAGATGTCATATGAGGACAGATGCCATGTGAGAAACGCCATATGAGCAGAGATGCCATATGAGGAGAAACGCCATATGAGGAGAAACGCCATATGAGGATAGATGCCACATGAGGAAAAACTCCAAATGAAGAGAACGCCATATGAGGACAAATTCCACAAGAGGAGAGATGTCATATGAGGAGAGATGCCATATGAGGACAGATGCCACATGAGAAACGCCATAAGAGCAGAGATGCCATATGAGGAGAAACACCGTAAGAGGGTAGATGCCACATGAAGAAAAACGCCAAATGAAGAGAGACGCCATATGAGGAGAGACGCCACATGAGGAGAAAAACCAAATGAAGAGAAACGCCACACGAGAGACGCCTCATGAGGAAAGACGCCTTATGAGGAGAAACGCGACATGAGGAGAGATGCTATATGAGAACAAGTGCCACTTGAGGAGAGATGCCATATGTGAGTAGAGATGTCACGTGAGGAGAGATGCCATATGAGGATAGTTGCCACATGAGTATAGATGCTATATGAGGAGAGATGTCATATGAGGAGAGATGCAATATGAGAAGAGCCGCCACATGGTGAGAAAAGCCAAATGAAGAGAAACACCATATGAGAAAAGATGCCACATGAGGAAACATGCCATATGAGGACAGATGCCACATGAGGAGAGATGCCATGTGAGGACAGATGCCAAATGAGGAGAGATGCCATATGTCAGTCGTTCTGCTTACGCGCTCGCGAACAGATCGAATATGGATACCTCCGGGACTATGTCCACGAAAAATGCAAATATGCTAAAATGTGTGAACAGTGGACCCCCGGTAATCCGACAAACATTTTTCAGGACAAACATTTTGTCGAACTATCGAATTTGTCGGATTATATTATAGTACTGCCTATGAGACCCCCTATAGTCCGGAATTTAGCGAAGATCTACATTAGCGAAGACATGTCGACAAGACATATCATGTCGGATTACAGGCGGTGCCGGATCCGACAGGGCCCGTATTACTGGCCCTGTCTGATCCGGCACCGCACGGCACTGTATTGTGACAAGTGACCCGCTATCGTTTATTCAAAATAAGTTATCAGTGATAGACAATGTAAGTCTCATAAGAATTTGTGTGTCTGCTTTTTCTCAGGCGAAGGTAGAATGCGAAGATACGGTTGCGTTCGAATCTCGTTTGAAGCGCGTATACGCGAGTCATCTGCGCGTCGTCTGCGCGTTTAAAATTATGCCGTATGCTTACGGCTTAAAGTAGCACATAAAATTCTCAACTTCCAATCTGCCAACCTGGGTGGGTGGTGAATGGCTAATGGGGCTTGGTTGGAAGATAGGAATAAGTCAATTTTGGCGCCCCTCATTTTGCCGCTCTGGACAAATGCCCGGCTCGCCCAAGAAAAGCCCAAATAACACTGTAAACATACGAACTTGTAAAATTGTATTGCAAGAAAAACAACCAGTCGTTGTCATGTCCAATTACAATAATTAAGCTAAATGTAACCATATACTAGAATTAAGGATCCATTATTACGTACTTAACCAATTTATATTTCTGTATTTCTAAACTTATCAAAAAGGTATTAAAAAAAAAAAATTTCTTCCCCCCGGGGAGGTGTCGTGTGAATGTAGGCACTGTCGGCGACGAGGGTCCCATGCCGGCACCAGGGCGCAAGTAGTGGTGGAGACCACCTAACACGCAAGTAGTTTTTTGTCATGTTTTATATGTTTAGAATAGGATGTTTTCACTTATTAGATGTTTATTTGGATTAATTAGCTATTATCTCATTAGGTTTAGTTGTTAAAGACTGAGTTTTGCTAATATAAGTGTGTAAATAAGTAGCATCTAACGTATTTCTAAAGATTTTTATGTTTTATTATGGATGGCAGAATACGATTTAGGTTATTGTCTCTATTCTGTCTGTAATTAGCAAGTCCATTAATTAGTAAGATCGGGAATAACGATATGGATAAGATTCCTATAAGATCTTATAAGAAAAATTGATCTTGTTGAAGAATTCGTTGAATTTATATGTTTGTTGTGATGTTAAGGATTTAACTTGCGTTACTACCCATTGTTATTATTCTATTCCTGTTAATTAGTGTTTTTTAGCCTAATAGTAGCTATTTGTAACGATAGATCTCAATTTGCAAGGATTTAGATAAAGTTGAAAATCTAAAATGTTCGCGATCTTTTACGTAATTAGAATTTGAAAATGAGACTTTTTATTTGATGACTAATTAGCAAGATCTTTATGTAATTAGTTAGGATCTGTCTAGAAAATGATGTTACAGCAAATAGAATCCTAATTAGAATCTTATTGGAAAAGATATAAGAAGTTTTGTGTTCGATGAATGTGTACGAACTAGAATATTTTACAGTTTTTGTTCTAGAAACTTTTTTATGTGAACTTGTATGTAATATGTTATTGTTTTATGTAAAAGTAGAGATTGTAACCGACATTTTGATGTATATATTGTCATGGTTTTGTAAAACAATAAATAAATACGGCGTCAGAAAGGGTTCGGCTGAAGCGAAATTAAAAGTAAAATTAGGTCAAAAATACGCGGTCCCCGTTAACGGAACTTAGCGGGGTATATAAGACGGGCCAATTTTTGGTCCGGTGTCAGTCGAAAACGTGCCACCGAAGAGGCAACATCACTAAGAAACAAGCTTCGAGCCGAACCCCGAAGAACCTTTTCAAGTCAAAAACGTGTTTCATTTCTCTTCGGTATCCACTCTGAGGTCCTCCTACGTGCTCCGTCGTCGTCGAAGATACGCATTCAGGGGTGCGTGGTGGCGTACGTGACCAGCGAACCAGTAAGGCAGCGTACGTCAAAAATCGGGTTGAACTGTCCCGAGGGCTCGGTAGCCGCAGGGTACAACCCGCTACTGTATAACACCTCCTAACAGGGGTTAGTCCGCCAAAGTTTATGGTCCTTCGAGCCGGATCCCTGCAAGAAGACAGAAGAAGAAGCAGTCAGAAGATTCAAGAAGATGCCCGTAACGAGATCGCAGAAGGATGCCCCCTCACGCAACCCGTCTCGTCCCTCCGAGAGAGACCAGACAGAGGAAGCTTCCGGGTCAGAAGGAGTCACGTCTGCGTCATCAGGAACAACGGGAACGGGTTCAACAGGAACCACTGGTACAACTTCTTCAGGGACGACGGGAACGGAAGATACCTCAGCGACGGAGGCTACTGTCACGACTGCGACCACAGCGGCGACCGGTGCTACCGGTCAGAAGAAAGAAAATGCCGCACCGAAAGGGACGACAAAGAAGACTCCAGAAGATGGTCCGGCAAAGGGTGTTGCCGGTTCTACTGCCACCTTGAAGCCGAAGGGAGTCAGTCGTCGAGCCAGGTCCACGAAGACCACGAGTTCATCAGCCAGAAGACGCGAGCTGGAAGCCAGGGAAGAGCTGGCACGCCTGGAACTGGAGCAAGCACAAGCAGCAGCGAAGCTGGCACGCGTCAGGTTGGAGCTGGCGCAATGCGATGATGATGACTCCGTGGATGAAGACCTGGAAGAACGAACAGCACAGGTGCAGAACTGGATCCAGTCTTCAGTACTTGAAGAGTGCAAAGACAAACAACCCGAGCTACGAGGTCAGCGTCCATCAGAAGAGCTGCAAGTAAAGCCTGAAGAGAACTCCTCAACGAAAGGTGCTACGATCGAGCTGCAAACGCTAACAAGTGCGTTGAAGGAAGCCCTTGCCACACGAGGAGGATCAACCGAGCAGCCGAAGTACATCCACGAGTTACCCTACTTCGACGGCAACAGCAGCGAGTGGACAGCTTTCAAGGTTGTTTATGAAGACACGGCACCGATGTTCAACGAAATACAGAATATGGCTCGACTAAGAAGAGCACTGAAGGGCAATGCAAGAGAAGCCATCAAGAGTTTGCTGTTTTCAGAAGCTTCTCCGTTGGAAGTGATGCAGGCCCTGAGAAGGAGATACGGAAGACCTGACGCGCTGGTGCTGGCTGAGTTGGACAAGATCAAGACGCTGCCAAGGATATCAGAAAACCCAAGGGACATCTGCGTCTTCGCGAGCCAGATCAACAACAGCGTAGCAGCCATCAAAGGATTGAAGAAACCGCAGTACCTGCATTCACCGGAAATTGTGAAGCAAATAGTTGAGAAGATGCCTACGATCCTCAAGTTTAGGTGGTACGACTTCACTGCAGCAACAGAAGAAGGCGAGTTCTCGGATCTGACGCTGGTATCCAGATTTTTGAATATTGAAGCGGACAAATGTGGAGCCTTCGCGACTTCTGAAGAAAAGACATGGACCAAGAGGACTCATCGACAAGCGACGCACTCAACGAAGGAAAAGGAAGGGAACTTCAGAGAAAAGGAACCAAGAATCAGCGAGAAGACTTGCCCCTTGTGTCAAGGCGAACACCTCCTCCTGGATTGCCAGAAGTTCCTGAAGGCGTCGGTGCAAGATCGGTGGGCATTGGTCAAGAAGAGTCGCGTCTGCTTCAAGTGTCTCCAAGGGAAGCATCGCAAAGAGAACTGCAAGAAGCCGCCGTGTAAAGAATGCAAGAGGTGGCACCATCATCTGCTGCATGTGAACACGGAAGAGAGGACCTCAGAGGGGAAAAATGAGACACAGCCAGAAGTAGCAAGTGTCATGGCATCAGTGAATGCGGCCAGCAATGCAAGGGCGTACCTGAAGATAGTACCAGTTGAAGTCTTCGGGTCACATGGATCCAAAAGGATATTGGCTCTAATGGATGAAGGGTCAACGGTGTCACTGCTAGATGAGAGGGTGGCACAGGAGATCGGCGCTCAAGGAAAGACTGAAGAACTGATCATCGAAACAGTGGGAGGTCAGCTTATCAAGAAGAAGGACTCGCAGACATTGGACCTGATTGTGAAGGGGATTCACCAAGAAAGAAAGAAGACCCTTGAGAGAGTCCGGACCGTCGATAACCTGAAACTGACACCTCAGTTCCTGGACAAGAGGAGAATAGAAGACTGTCCACACTTGAAGAAGATCGCCGACTCTTTGTATTATGAAGGGGAGTCACCACAGCTGCTCATCGGTCAAGACAACTGGGAGCTCATCGTGACTCAAGAAATAAGAAGAGGAAGACCAGGTCAACCAGTTGCCTCAAGAACGGGACTTGGCTGGGTGCTACATGGGTTCGACACGGGAGGAATAAGACCAGTGCACTTTGCCAACAGGTGTCTTCATGCCAGCACAACAGAAGAAGAGATGCATCAAGCCATCAAGGAACACTTCGCAATAGAAGCATTAGGTGTGCAACCAAGAAGACCTACGACAGATGCAGAAGGAAAAGCACTGGCCATCCTTGAGAAGACCTGCAGAAGATTAGAAGACGGTCGTTTTGAAGCTGGTCTGCTATGGAAACAAGAAGATGAAGTCATGCCTGAGAGTTACACTTCAGCGAAAAATCGACTCTTCAACATCGAGAAGAAGATGGATAAAGATCCTCAGTTGAAGACGGAATATTGCAAGCAGATCCAGCACCTGATCGACAACAAGTATGCAGAAGAAGCACCTGCCAAGCAAGAAGAAAATAAGAAGACCTGGTATCTACCTCACTTCTCCGTGGTTCATCCGCTCAAGAAGAAGATTCGTATCGTGTTCGACGCCGCAGCGAAGTGTAAAGGAAGAAGCCTCAACGACGCTCTGTTACCAGGGCCAGACCTACTGCAATCGCTCTTCGGTGTGCTGCTGAGATTCCGACAAGGACCATTAGCAGTAGCAGCCGACATCAAGGAAATGTTTCTGCAAGTTCGCATCCGACCAGAAGATAGAGACAGTCTACGGTTCCTGTGGAGAGGTGATCGACGAGACGTGGCACCGAGGGAATATCGGATGACTTCAGTGGTCTTCGGTGCAACATCATCTCCCTGCACAGCCATATACATCAAGAATCGGAATGCAGCGGACTTCAAGGAGCAGTATCCAGAGGCAGTAAGGGCAGTAGAGCTGAACCACTACATGGATGACTACCTGCACAGCTTTCATACGGAAGAAGAATTCAGAAAAGTGACAGCGCAGGTAGACCTCATTCACAAGAAGGCGGGCTTCGAACTCAGGGGATGGGCATCGAATCAACCTGAACTGCTGCAAGGCACGGACAACGAAGCAACGGAGAAGACAGAAGTAGACCTTGGCGAGAAAGAAGAGAAGACACTAGGACTGCGTTGGTTCACAGAAAGAGACTCCATCGGATTCAGGGCGAATCTTCGAAACACACCAGAAGAGATAGCAAAGGGTTTCAAGATTCCGACCAAGAGAGAAGTCACCAGCGCTGTCATGTCAACCTTCGACCCATTGGGGTTGGCGTCACCGGTTCTCGTCCAAGGCAAGAAGCTGCTCCAAAGTATATGGAGAAGTGGCATCGGTTGGGATCAAGAAATAGAAGAAAAGGAATATGAAACATGGAAGACTTACCTGGAGAAGATGAAGCTGCTCAAAGACCTTCAGATACCGAGGTGTCTAGCGCCACATCGCACCGAGAGGGAGCTGCACACGTTCACAGATGCAAGCGAGACAGCGTATGCAGCCACCGTGTATTGGAGAACGAAGAATCAAGATGGGACATACCACGTAAGCTTGGTGGCGGCGAAGGTACGAGTGACGCCATTGAAGCCGGTATCAATACCCAGACTTGAGCTGCAGGCGGCCCTCCTAGGAAGCAGACTAGCACACTCAGTGGAAGAGGAAATGGATCTGAAGGTGCAAAAGAAGACCTTTTGGACAGACTCCAGCATAGTGCTTTCATGGATCAAGACGGACCCAAGAACGTTCAAGACCTTCGTAGCTCATCGTTTGGCAGAGATAGAAGATCTAACAAAGCCACAGGAATGGAGATGGGTACCTACGGCTCAGAATCCAGCAGATGATGCGACGCGCGACGTGCCGGAAGACTTCGACTGCGATCACCGTTGGTTCACTGGTCCTGACTTCTTGAAGAAAGAAGAAGCGCACTGGCCTGCACCAAGAACCTTCAAGAAGGAGACCACCGGTGAAGAGAAGACCATCGACATCGCGGCAGCAGCGAGCATCAGCCACCCATCACCTGACCCAGAGAGGTTTTCGTCCTGGAAGAGACTCTGGCGAGCTACAGCGAGGGTACTGCAGTTCATACAACGTTGCAGAAGGAAGGAACAGGTTCACGCCAGCAAAGAAGACCCAACCTGGAAGATGACGCAAGGCAAGAAGGCGAAGACAATTGAGAAGAATATTCGACCTTCGAAGAAACCGGAAAAATGCTACGCTCCATTAGACGCAGACCTACTAGAGCAAGCTGAAACTCTCCTGTTGAAGGGAAGCCAAGAAAGGAACTTCAAAGAAGATATCAAGTGTCTTCAGCAAGGGAAACAACTCGAGGGCAGCAGTAAATTGAAAAGGCTCGACGTAGTGTTCGAAGATGGACTCCTGCGCCTAAAAGGAAGAATCGACGCGATACAGGGTGTATCAAGAGAGTATAAGCGACCCATCGTGCTCGACAGCAAGGACAAGACAACGCGACTCATCATCGAAGACTTCCACTGTCGCTTCAATCATGGGAATCATGCGACAGTGATGAACGAGATAAGGCAACGCTTCTGGGTATTGGGATTGAGGTCAGCAATCAAGGCGGTTCAGCACCAGTGCCAGTGGTGCAAAACGAAGAAGGCGAAACCGCAAGAACTACCGACGGGCAACTTACCTGCTGAGAGGCTGATGCACGGAACACCTCCTTTTACGTGCACCGGCATTGATTACTTCGGTCCAATGACGATCGCCGTGGGAAGAAGACGCGAGAAGCGATGGGGAGCGCTTTTCACTTGCCTAACTACCAGGGCAGTGCACATCGAGCTTGCTCCTTCGCTCTCCACCGACTCCATGATCATGGCTCTACGACGGTTCGCTGCAAGAAGAGGAATGCCGAAGACAATCTACTCAGACAACGGGACCAACTTCGTCGGCGCCAACAAAGAATTGAAAGAAGCGCTCGACACGCTGAGAAATGAAGACCTCGTCTCAGAAGCAGAGAAGATCGGCGTGCAATGGAAGTTCATCCCGCCTGGTGCACCCAACATGGGCGGTGCATGGGAGCGTCTGGTGCGATCCATCAAAACCGCACTGGACGCCACACTTAAAGAACGACATCCTCGAGAGGAGGTACTTCACACTCTCCTCCTAGAGGCCGAGCACACAGTCAACTCTCGGCCTCTCACCCACATCTCCGAGAACCCTGAAGAAGAAGCGCTCACACCAAACCACTTCCTCATCGGGCGATCATGCGGCGCTACGAGAATCGGCAGCTTCGAAGATCACGTGCTCGTGGGCAGGGACACCTGGAAGGCTACGCAGCGACTTGCCGACCACTTCTGGCAACGTTGGCTGCGTGAATACCTGCCCACTCTGCTGCCGAGGAAGACTACGGGCAGAACCAGCTCCACGGACCTGCGAGTTGGCGACATCGTGCTCATCGTCGACCACAGCCTGCCGAGATGCACCTGGCCACGCGGCAGAATCCTGCGGGTGTATCCTGGACCAGACGGGCGCATCAGGATCGTCGACGTCGAGACAAGAGGCGGTGTGCTGCGACGGCCGAGCTCGCGGGTGGTGTTGTTGGTGCCGGGAGTATCGCCGAGGCTGGAGGATGGTGCGACGCACGAGGGGGAGACTGTCGGCGACGAGGGTCCCATGCCGGCACCAGGGCGCAAGTAGTGGTGGAGACCACCTAACACGCAAGTAGTTTTTTGTCATGTTTTATATGTTTAGAATAGGATGTTTTCACTTATTAGATGTTTATTTGGATTAATTAGCTATTATCTCATTAGGTTTAGTTGTTAAAGACTGAGTTTTGCTAATATAAGTGTGTAAATAAGTAGCATCTAACGTATTTCTAAAGATTTTTATGTTTTATTATGGATGGCAGAATACGATTTAGGTTATTGTCTCTATTCTGTCTGTAATTAGCAAGTCCATTAATTAGTAAGATCGGGAATAACGATATGGATAAGATTCCTATAAGATCTTATAAGAAAAATTGATCTTGTTGAAGAATTCGTTGAATTTATATGTTTGTTGTGATGTTAAGGATTTAACTTGCGTTACTACCCATTGTTATTATTCTATTCCTGTTAATTAGTGTTTTTTAGCCTAATAGTAGCTATTTGTAACGATAGATCTCAATTTGCAAGGATTTAGATAAAGTTGAAAATCTAAAATGTTCGCGATCTTTTACGTAATTAGAATTTGAAAATGAGACTTTTTATTTGATGACTAATTAGCAAGATCTTTATGTAATTAGTTAGGATCTGTCTAGAAAATGATGTTACAGCAAATAGAATCCTAATTAGAATCTTATTGGAAAAGATATAAGAAGTTTTGTGTTCGATGAATGTGTACGAACTAGAATATTTTACAGTTTTTGTTCTAGAAACTTTTTTATGTGAACTTGTATGTAATATGTTATTGTTTTATGTAAAAGTAGAGATTGTAACCGACATTTTGATGTATATATTGTCATGGTTTTGTAAAACAATAAATAAATACGGCGTCAGAAAGGGTTCGGCTGAAGCGAAATTAAAAGTAAAATTAGGTCAAAAATACGCGGTCCCCGTTAACGGAACTTAGCGGGGTATATAAGACGGGCCAATTTTTGGTCCGGTGTCAGTCGAAAACGTGCCACCGAAGAGGCAACATCACTAAGAAACAAGCTTCGAGCCGAACCCCGAAGAACCTTTTCAAGTCAAAAACGTGTTTCATTTCTCTTCGGTATCCACTCTGAGGTCCTCCTACGTGCTCCGTCGTCGTCGAAGATACGCATTCAGGGGTGCGTGGTGGCGTACGTGACCAGCGAACCAGTAAGGCAGCGTACGTCAAAAATCGGGTTGAACTGTCCCGAGGGCTCGGTAGCCGCAGGGTACAACCCGCTACTGTATAACACCTCCTAACAGGGGTTAGTCCGCCACAGGCACCTTTATATTATTAATTCATATACGTGTCTCACACTATAAAACATGTAACATTATTTTAATAAAGACATCATTTACTCATCATTCGCCTGGGTATCATTCCGCTCGTCTGTTTGGATGTGGGTCACGTGTGTGTCATTTGTGAATGCGTGTGGGTCACGTGTATGTGCGTGCGGGTCACGTGTGTGTCACGTGTGCACGAATGTGAGTCTCGTGTGTTTGGGTGTGGGTCACGTGTGTGTCACGGGTGTATGCATAGGGGTCATGTGTGTGTGCGTGCGGGTCACGTGTGTGTCACGTGTGTTAAACGTGAGTCACGTGTGTTTTGGGTGAGAATCACGTGTGTGTCACGTGTGTTTGCTTGTGGGTCACGTGTGTGTGCTTGCGGGTCACATGTGCATGAATGTGAGTCACGTGTGTTTGGGTGTGGGTCACGTGTGTGTCACGAGTGTACGCGTGTGGCTCACGTGTGTGTGCGTGAGGGCACGTGTGTGTCACGTGTGTACGAATGTGAGTCACGTGTGTTTGGGTGTGGGTCACGTGTGGGTCACCTGTGTCTGTGTGCGGGTCACGTTTGTGTCACGTGTTTATGCGTAGATCACATGTGCATGAATGTGAGTCACGTGTTTGGGTGTGGGTCACGTGTGAGTGCGTGCGGGTCACGTGTGTGTCACGTGCGTATGCGTGTGTGTCACGTGTATGTGCGTGCGCGTCACGTGTGTATGCATGTGAGTCACGTGTGTGTCACGTGTGTATGAATGTAAGTCACGTGTGTTTGGGCTTGTGTCAAGTGTGTATCACGTATGTTTGGGTGTGGCTCACGTGTGTGTGCTTGCGGGTCACGTGTGTATGCGTGGGTCACGTGTGCATTAATGTGAGTCACGTGTGTGTCACGTGTGTATGAATGTAAGTCACGTGTGTTAGGGCTTGTGTCAAGTGTGTGTCACGTGTGTTTGGGTGTGGGTCACGTGTGTGTCACGTGTTTTTGCGTATGGGTCACGTGTGTATGCGTGGGTCACGAGTGCATGAATGTGAGTCACATGTGTTTGGGTATGGGTCACGTGTGTGTCACGTGTGTGTGCGTGTGGGTCACGTGTATACGAATGTGTGTCACGTGTGTTTGCGTGTGGGTCACGTGTATGGCACGTGTGTATGCGTGAGTCACGTGTGTGTCACGTGTGAATGCGTGTGGGTCACGTGAGTGTGCGTGCCGGTCACGTGTGTGTCAAGTGTGTATGCGAGTGTTTCACGTGTATGTGCGTGCGCGTCACGTGTGTATGCAAGTAAGTCACGTGTGTGTCACGTGTGTATGAATGTAAGTCACGTGTGTATGGGATTGTGTCAAGTGCGTGTCACGTATGTTTGGGTGTGGGTCACGTGTGTATGCGTGGGTCACGTGTGCATGAATGTGAGTCACGTGTGTGTGCGTGCGGGTCACGTGTGTGTCACGTGTATATGAATGTGAGTCACATGTATTTGAGTGTGGGTCACGTGTGTGTCACGTGTTTTTGCGTATGGGTCACGTGTGAATGCGTGTGGGTCACGTGTGTCTGCGTGCGGGTCACGTGTGTGTCACGTGTATGTGCGTGCGCGTCACGTGTGTACACACGTAAATCACGTGTGTGTCACGTGTGTATGAATGTAAGTCACGTGTGTTTCGGCTTGTGTCAAGTGTGTGTCACGTATGTTTGGGTGTGGGTCACGTGTGTGTCACGTGAGTATCACGTGTGTATGCGTGTGGGTCACGTGTGTGTGCGTGCAGGTCACGTGTGTATCACATGTGTACGAAAGTGAGTCACGTGTGTTTGGGTGTGGGTCATGTGTGGGTCACCTGTGTGTGTGTGGGGGTCACGTGTGTGTCACGTGTATAAGCTTGGGTCACGTGTGCATGAATGTGAGCCATTTGTGTTTGGGTGTGGGTAACGTGTGTATGCGTGTGGGTCACGTGTGTGTGCGTGCGGGTCACTTATGTGTCACGTGTGAATGCGTGAGTCACGTGTGCATGAATGTGAGTCACGTGTTTGGGTGTGGGTCACGTGTGTGTGCGTGCGGGTTACGTGTCTGTCACGTGTGTATGCGTGGGTCACGTGTGCATGAATGTGAGTCAAGTGTGTTTAGGTGTGGGTCACGTGTGCATGAATGTGAATCACGTGTTATTGGGTGTGGGTCACGTGTGCGTCACTTGTGTATGCGTGTGAAGAAAAAAAAAAAACAAAAGTCTAAGGGAAAGAAAGAAAAGGCTGACGTAATCTGCAATCGCGACTTTTTGCCAAAAAAATGTAAACAAATATGAGTTTATATAAAAATTACTTTAATTCGTACACAATAAAGTGCAGTTCACGCTACAGCTTTAATTTTTAATTTTATAACTTTTTTTTTTGAAAAAAACGTTGGCCCACACTAGGAATTTCTCCTGTATTGTGAGTGCGTTTACAACCATTTAAAATTCACATAAACAAACAGCCAGAGCCGAAACAACTACTTGTAGGTCGTACAAATATTTTTTTCCGTGCGGGAATCGAACCCGCGACACGAAGCGCAGCAGTGAATTGCTTAACCACTGCGCCAACCGTGCCGTCGATTTTCAGTAGTGCTAGTAACTTTGAAATTAACTTGATTGCCATTAAAATAAAATTGATATTTGTGTAACTTAATAATAATAATTAAATAATATCAGCTACCTATCCCTATCTCTCCCGTATGTTGCACCTACCATATTTTGTCTCTGCATCACCCTAAGGTTGACTGGTAGAAAATGCCTCAGGCATTAAGTCCGCCTTTGTACAGTACTTTGTTTACTTGTGCATAAAGTTTTAATAAATAAATAACATAGTAATTTAACTTAACCCTGATAATTAAGTAATGTTTACTTTTATTGTTTATTTTTATATCGTTCCTTCTAACAACTAGTAGTTTTGTTTATTAATATGATATTGTGAGTAGTGTATTTGTTACCTCTAAGTATTATTAAGTTCTAACCTATGTTTACTTATTATTACACTGCGGTTTGTTGCCCCTAAATAAAGAAATAAATAAACTTGAAATAACATCAATTTGCAACATAAATTTGAATAGACTAGGTAGGTAGGTACTTATATCAAAAGTATTTCTTCACCTACCTGCGTGCATGTCGAAACCATTAAAACTATAGTTTGGAACTATGTCACAATTTAATGTTAGTTGTGAAGGTAAGTCAGAAGCTTTTAAGGCACTCCGAAGGGGAAAGTAGTTCCGAGTTCCCTGTTGTGTCGAACTTTCTGGAATGATGTCATGCGGAAACCAGTATCGTATGTTTGTCTTATTCGTGGAACAGGAATTTCAGCAAGCTTTTATACAAAGAAAGTCTTTCTGAGATTTTTTTTTTGAATTTTCGACAGTTTTTCCATAACGGAACTGTCTATCAGACGTCAATTTTATTCCGCGAATAAAAGATAATTATACACTTTTTATTTTTATTTTATTTTATTTTATTTATTGAGGGATAATAAACAGCTACACTTTGCACTTTTGTAAAAATGAGCCCTACCAGATTTAGCGTTACATAACGTATAGAGAATCCTCTTTGCACTAAGATAATGTGATGTAATGTCTCCACTGGGCTCCAAGTAATAATACGACTTAGGGCTGATTTTACCTAAGTCAGATAAGCATTGAATGGGAAAGCTACGACTTTTACTGACTAAAATCCACCCGTGTTCCTTCACTGTGCCAGGGGCCACGGTAACTTTTTCGAACAACCTGCGACCCTGGCAGGCATTGGCCAGCGGTGCCCGTCAGTTAGTGGTGTCGTCTCTTTTAGGCGCGCGTGAAACATAACGCGCTGTCGACTCAGGCCGGGTCCTTACCGGACGGCGAACTGCCCATTGCTCGCCGTTCGCAAGCCCGCGCCTTGGATGGGAATGCTACCTTAGGGCGCATACCAACAAACTTTTATACTTAAAATAAGTCTTATCTAGAGAATAAATTTTGAATTTTTGACAGTTATTCCATACTAGAACTGTCAGATGTAAATTTTATTCCACGGATAAAATATATGTGACTTTGGTAAAATCAGCCCTTAAACTGACTGGAATTTAGTTGAACCTATCTATTCTGTAAATATCTCACCGTGAAAAAAAAGGTGAAGTGAGCGTGAAGTGAGTCATCAATAGTGTCAATCCCTAGCGTCAGCATGACTCACAGCTCCCTCTAAGCTCACTTCACTTAGTTATCACGGTGAGATTTTTCCAGAATCGACCGGCAGTACATGGTAAGCCCTGAGAACTCCTAACTTGCTGCGTTCTACCAAACTTAGTACCAGGATAGCAGTAGTGCACAGATGCATAATATACAAATCAAAATGAAGTCGTGTTACAGAAGTTATAGAACTTACACAAGAAGTAGGCGAGTAGGTACTATCGTAAACAAAAAGCCCGAGGCGAAGTGGCTGTTTAAGTGCTGGTTAACTTTCTCGTTAGTTGGTTAGTTAGTAGATAATTGTGCACGTTCTGAACTGGGTTCGAGTTCAACTTGTGATTGAGTGTAGCTCGCGAGTGCCGGCTAGCCGCGGCGAAAGAGTTGGAGAGAAGCGCATTTGATGAGGAAAATTAAAAAAGTTAACATTAAAAACATCCAATATTATTTTGCTAGCTTCCTTTTTGGAGTCCTTGATTCCTGGTAGGTACGTCCTCTCGTACTTTGTAACTATAAATAATACAACAATGCTTAGGACTGACAGTTTGTTATTAGGTTGTCAACCAAAGGAAATAAATTACAGTGGATAGGCATAAGCGGGTACTATTTCTTATAATTTATTTATACCTACTGCTAAGCTGTGTAAATTGATAAGAATGTTATGAGGTCAGAGGTGACTTTAAATAAAACGGAAGGTTGTCTTCATTTATAGAACCTTGATAGATATACGGCTTTTCAGCACTATGTACATTTATTTAAATTTTAATTCGGTTACAAATTTTCTTTAATATTGTGTTCACTAATTTTATTGCCAGCCAAGTATCAAAATCAAAATCAAAATCAAAAGTCATTTATTCAAACTAGGCTGAGAATCAGCACTTTTCGAACGTCAAAATTACAAAAGACAGTCCCCCAAAACGCCCGCCCTTCACCACTTCCTAGTGCTTTCGCTGGGAAGAAGAAGTGGCGCAACAAACTCCCCAGCAGCACAGCTGTCTGTTCAGTTAGAAAATACTTGACTGAATACAATACAAGGTATGCAAAGCAATTAACATTACAAGACACAGGACACTAAATCTGCCATATGTCAGCTAGCAACGCCAATATACCAAGAAATACAATAAAAAACTATACGTAGGTACTCAAGCAAAAATTAATAAATGAAAATTAAATAAAAGCCTCCAGGTATGAAGGGCGTGACCGCTAACATATTTATGCAATGCTGGGTTCTGTTTACATAGCTGTCGCTTGAAGTCACAAATGATAAACTAGGACCATCGAAGGAAACTAAATAAACAAGTTATTACTAATTATAACAATAATAAAACCATGGTCAGCAAGACGACCAGTCACCACAAGCAGCACCCGTTCACGAGCATAACGCAAAGATCAGCCATTACCCCCCTCGCCATATTTGAGGGAAGGAGGCAACCCGACCCCCGACGCTACCGCAAGCAGTGACATCTGAGGGAGCATGACGAACTTGCTGCCGGTTGCTCAGGTAAGAATAATATGATCAATCGTCGAGGTCACTAGCTAACCACATATTGCAATCAACTCATTAGAAAACATTTAAATAGGTTGATTATGTCAATAATATAATAAAAATAAAACTAAACTGATTTGACTTATACAGCCCAATAAAAACAATTGTATAATGAGCTCATAGTATAATAACCTATCAGTAATCTAATTCTGGAGAAAGAACATAAACATTGTCTTGAGTTAATCAGGGCGACCAACTATTCTTATCGTTTAAGTAGTCGTTGATGGAGTAGTATGCCTTTGAACAAAGGTTGGATTTTACTTGAGCTTTAAATGCATTAAAAGGCAAATCTAGCAAAGAAGAGGGTAGCTTGTTATAAAAGGCTATACCAAGCCCAACAAATGAGTTATGAACCTTATGAAGCCGGTGAAAGGGAGCACGTAGTTTGTCCTTATTTCTGGTGTTAACATTGTGAACATCACTGTTTTTAGTATACAAGTGTATATTTTGCCTAATATATATGATGTTGGCAAATATGAATTGTGATGCAACCGTGAGAATACCAATATCTTTAAATAAATCTCTTAGAGAAACTCTAGCACCTAGCTGGTAAATAGCTCGAACAGCTCGTTTTTGAAGGACGAATATATTTTGTATATCAGCTGCTTTGCCCCACAGCAGAATACCGTAGGACATAACGCTATGAAAATAACTAAAATATACTAAACGAGCTGTATCAACGTCAGTGTATTGTCTTACTTTCCTGACGGCGTAGGCAGCCGAACTGAGCCTTCCTGCTAGGCTCGATATATGTGGTCCCCACTGAAGTTTGGCATCTACTGTTATTCCCAGAAAAACTGCTGAGCTCACAGTCTCAAGCGCCTCTTTATCTAAGACGATGTTGGGTCCTAGATTTCTAACATTGGGTAAGGCGAACTTTACACATTTCGTTTTCTTGGCATTGAGAACTAGGTTATTTGACGTAAACCAATCCGTAACTATTGAGAGTGCACTGTTTACCTCGTCAAAATCTAGTCTATTCCTGTCTACTTTAAAAATAAGAGATGTATCATCAGCAAACAGTACAACGTCACAGATTCCCTTTAAATGGAATGGTAAATCATTGATATAAACTAAGAACAAGAATGGGCCCAGTATTGAGCCTTGCGGCACACCTAACTGAACTGGCAGCGCGGAAGATTTCACACCATTAACATCTACACATTGGAACCTATTATGTAAATAAGAATTTATTACGTTGAGAGCTTCGTTTTGGACACCGTAATGACGTAGTTTACGCAAAAGCGTGTCATGGTGCACGCAATCAAAGGCTTTGGAAAGATCACAGAACAAGTATTGCTGCCGCATAAAGGCTCTCCCCCACAGGCGCGATAATATCGGATGCGTTATTGCGATTTCTGTTTTCAGTAAATTTTGTATTAGGACGGCCACGAGTCACACACTGCAGCGGTAAAAATGACACAATAGAAGTAATAAATATACAAATATATAAATAATTAAACGCAGACGTTAGAAATATCGGACGATAAAAACGCACCTATGTGGCACAGGCGCGTTAGGGTGCGTTTCCACAGAAGCGGAGCTGCGCGGAGCGGAGCGGAGACGTGAAGGAATCGACTAATCACAATGGTAGAAATCCTCATCGCGTCACTCGTCTCGTCTGTGATTGGACGATTCCTACACGTCTCCGCGCCGCTTCGCCCAGCTCCGCTTCTGTGGAAACGCACCCTTATTATCGAACGATAATAACTCGCCTGTGGGGGAGAACCTTAATGCACCAATCGCATGAATACGCTTCTGATGACAGTTAATCTAATTCTGCCCACCCCGGCTTTAAGTCCATTCGATGTAGATAACTCCGTGGAGCCTTCGTACGAGAGCTTACCAACTCGTCCATTACTTAAATCACAGTAGTCTCAAAATCTAGTGAATTGTAGGTACCTACCTACAAGTTCATATGGCAACAGTCCCCTGAGTTTTAATATACTACTAAACGTTACATCGACAACGCTCCAAGCTTCTGTATGAAATATACAATACTTTCATATGAAAACTTGTATTTTCCTCTTCAACGGTTTGAGGGGCACAGACATTTCATGAAAGAAATATTGTATTTTTTCTCTCTGCCCGCGCTCTGCCATAAAAGGGATAAAGATAGCGCGCGAGGCAGGTTTTATTTTCTCTGAGAATTTCATATGATACGTTTTATGGAGGGCAAAGACTCTGTTGAAAAAATGTCTTCACCGTTTGTGATGCGGTGTCACAGATTGTGTGGTTCAATGTCAGTTTTCGGATATTATTATTCTTTGTTCTCAATGTTACACTATGAGGTGATGGAAAAGGTCTGGAAATGTAAAGGTTCCCGGAATGTAATCTACTAGGGTCGCATGATTCATAGAAAGTGGAATAAAATACCAATTCAAACACTTGCTCGCTAGTTAAAGAATTACGTTACAGAGGAAAATCTAATTTAGGTTACAGAAGGAAACACCGCACAAAATACCTACAGTGGGTATACCATGACCATATTTAAATATATTTCATCAAATAGAAGCACTTATACATATAATATTTCTATTCAACCGAAAGTAATGAACTATACAAGTTTCTTTGAAGTATTTTTCCAATGTTGCCCCTATTACAACTGTCGGCAATTTCCCCGCAAATCTAGACGACTACTTGTAAATTGTTCTGCCATCCGTAAAATTAAGTTTATGATATTGAATTGTGGGACCCGAAATGAGAAGAAATGTTGCGCCTAAGGGCTCACGAAACGTTTTGATCGATCGGTTAGTTTTGTGAAAGAACTCACTTCAGCATGATTTCGTCTGGAGCCGAACTTAGTTCTAACAAGTATTGAGTGAATGATTGAAATTCCTAAGATTGTTCTAATGGAATTTCGATTGCTTGTAAGTTTTAATTATTACAGAAATATTCTACGAAAATGTTGTAGCCGCGCCCATCGTATGACCTACGAAACATCACGTCTGTATTTGTCAAGGGAGTGGGCAGAGATGTAAAGAAAGTCCAGTCTACATCCAAGTCAACTCAACACTTATATGTTTAAGACCCAAGTAATTTTCCTACAAGCTTTAAGTATTTCGCTTTTACATTTCCATGTCCGTCTTTGTACATTTTTTGTGAGCGAAAAGTTTAAATAAATAAATAAATCTGAATCATAGTGAAGGGTATTGCTAATCCATTGCTTCATATGTTCGGGAACTTTGTCTGATCAACGACGTAAATAATGCAATGAACATTGTTGAACTGTCAAAATGAAAGCCATTCCTACTGTTAGGTTAGTGTGTTACGAAATGACTCGTCTGCTGTTTGTACCCACAACTTACAACAACTTTAATCAGCAGTTTGTGAAACGAAATCCTCTTTGTTTGCCAAAACCCAAAATCATAAGTAAGAAAGGTTACTCTTTTCGCCCTCACAGATATAACACAGATCTATGTAAAAGTACATATTTAGGGAAGTACCATTCAGGGTTGTTGAGATGCGAGTTGTTGAGATACACTGGGGGTCCTTCACAGTTGTCATTGTAAGTGAGAGAAGGAAGGGGGGCTCAAGAGTCAAGAGCCGAGAGATTAGGACCCCTGAGTTTTGGATGTTAGAAGGTCATGAATTCATGACGTCACAGTGTTTTTAGAGAAGGCTCAAGGAACGTAAATCAATGCTCCTTGCATTAATTTACCTGCTTCAAAATCGAATGATCAAGAATTTCACAGTTTTAGCTTGGAGTCACGGAACTTACTCTGTTAGTCCTTCAACGTAGATACGGACCCATCAGAAAGTATTTTGAAACTTCGGAGTGAACCCAAAACGCGATTGATTTACTTTTTCGGACGGGTAAAAACACATCGAGAGTAGGGACAACGGGCAAACCGTGTCATTCTTAGGTTTTATCTTAGGACTCCAAGGTAGCCCTATGTCCATTGGTGATAAGGAGTAGGAATCGCCCGTAATTTCAGCCAAAACTACGGATTTCCAGCTTAGACCGTGGACCTCCTGGGTTTGTGCTCGATTAATGACAATATCTTTCGTCCTCTTATATGGGACATTACTGGCAAAATGTCGTTACAGTCACGAGCAAAAATACGTTACATTTACGCAAAATTCAAAAGCGTTTTGCTCGTGAAATAACAATTGCAACTTTGAGAAAAGGCCTATTTAATATAAGTATGGTTTCGATAATCACTACATAGTATAAAACAAAGTCGCTTCCTTGTCTGTCTGTCCCTATATATGCTTAGATCTTTAAAACTACGCAACGGATTTTGATGTGGTTTTTTTTAATAGATAGAGTGATTCAAGAAAAAGGTTTACATGTATAATACATGCATAATATAGTAGACAAACACTGATAATTTTAGAGGTTTCTAATGTGATGTCGTAAATAAACACATTTTTTTGAGCTTACATTGTAAACGCTGGCTGAACCCGTCGAGATAGATCAAAATAATGTACTACAGTATTGTACACCTTAAAAAGGTCTACAAAAAAGTCCATAATGGTATATGTCTATCTCTTAGCGATAACCCACAATAACCATTTTTATCCTATAATTTTTACGAAAAAAATTATCAGTTTTTCTCCATTGCACCCGTGCGAAGCCGGGGCGGGTCGCTAGTACTTATAATATGTTCGTTAATTATCTTGTGTTTATGTATTAGGAATACATAAATAATGGTACGCAGTACGCTACACGATACCGCCACGAAGCAAGTCATAATTGTGTCGAGTGTTGGTACGTGTCACGGGCGAATCCGTGACCGAATTATAGCCCGCAATGGAAGGCCTACGTCTCGCCTCGCTCCAAGCTTATACTTATGTTTATTATAAGCATTTTCAGACAAAACTCTCAGGACACTACATTAAATTATACTATTATTTTTATTTTATTATCGCGTATGAATTCGCCACTAGAGGCGCTAGTGTAGCCCAAGGTCTCCGAAATGTCAAATGTCACTGTTTGTGGGGGTGGAGTACGCGGGTTTATTTCTAATTAGAATAATATTGTGAATATTTTGCGATACCTGAGATTAATTACGGCAATTATGAGTTATGGGTCATTGAATGTCAGTGCTTCAAAAGCGGAGTTAAGAAAAAGAGGCGGAGAATTAAGCGGACTGAAAGAACAGGTAATTCAGAGGTTAGTTTGTTTACTATTTATAAGCACATTTTTTGTTTGTCTAAATATGATTTAAATTTGGTTTCACGCCCGCAATAACAAACTTTGAGAGCTTAGTTCAGGACCTTACTCGACAGTGGCGCCAACTGGTGAGCACAAAAACGGTAGCCCTCATTCTGTTCTCTTTGAATAGTCTTTGCGATATAATACCTACTTTTGGTAAGTTTTATGAATGCTGATATATTAGCAGTCAAGTCCACATTTCACTGAAACAATCTCACTCGCTAACCTCGGTCAGTTAATCATAAAGTTGAAGCTAATTGCCCATTCCAAAACGTAGATGGAGAAGAAACTCTAAGGAAACTTTTAAATCAAGATATTACAAAATTCTGGGTACACTGTTCTCATTGCTTCTATGGGTGAGAACAATGAAAAAAAATAAAACGAAGAACCAATTAAAAATATAAGATTAAAAATAAGCTCTGGCAGTTAAAGTATGACCAGTCTCAATCGATGACGCCCGTTCACGAACATGACGCGTGGATTAGCACCATCCAGCTTAACCAATTTGTAGGGAACCGAATGATCCAACACATGTGCCACCATCAGTGAGACATTAAAGTGAACATGACATACTCTCAACTCCCATGATCTTTCAAGTCAATATACATTATAATATCATAGAGAGAGAGAGAGAGAGATAGATTCAACGATCTCACAGTTAAGCTGCGTAAGCAGTTTTGTGGTGCAATGTACTAAGCGTTAAGAAATTTTAAGTGAATAAATCATTAAATTAATTCATTCATTCATAAGCGGATCCATGGCACTCACATTACATTAGACCGTTCGCCAGTGAGTGGAAGGACACACTTCACAAAGCCAAACACTGCAATGCAAACATTGAGTTCAGACATCGTATAACATCGACAACCATGCAGAGAAAATGTAAAATACGTAGAGAAACGAAGTAAAAAGAACAACAATTGTATGTAACAACGATAATTTTTAGTACAAACTTTAGTTTCGCAACAGTGCCCCTAACATTCACAACTAGTTTAAACTGGTTCGGGCCGGTGTGCAACTTTAAGCGGGAACGCTATTTACACATTTTGCCGGCAGCCAGCAGGGTACCTTGTAGTGGGGTGTAGTTGTAATGACGTTTCTTGTTTCACTAGCCAGATGGACTTTTTGCTAAGAGATGATTATGTAGACAGAAGCGGTATTGTTAATATTAATCAGAATTGGTAATATAGGTACGCTCCTTAATGTTTCAGTTTCGATTCATCAAATAACCTCTGAGTATCTTGCAGCAACCATTACCATTGTAATTTCTTGATTCTTTGATATTTGTTGTGGTTTTTAGAATTTATGAGTTAACGTTTGTACGTACGAGTATATCGTCTAGAACTAGAACCCTAAGGCTACGTGCGCACTGGCTTGCTTAGCGCCTAGAGCCTAGCCAGTCACCTTGCGAGTAGCGAAGTGAAACGAACGCTCTAGAATCTTCGCAAGCGGACGCACTGCCGCTTGGCACTTTCGCTAGTCGCCTAGCGTGTATGTAAGGATGTTAAGTCACTAGGCTCTAATTAACTCAGCTGTCAAAAACATTGCCAAATTAAATTAACGTGATATAATCTGTATAATATAATGCGTTCAATATTAGCATCATCTTTAAATGACAATAACACAACGATTACATTATATAAAAGTCATATTGTGTGCCATTACTCGATACGAAGTTGAATACGAGCCGCGACAGCTATCATTACATGACATGTAGTCAAATCGCCGACGTGTATATGCATACTATGCGACTAAGTAGGTATTTATATGTTACGCGAAACTTTTAGCGCCAATGGGCCCTAATGCCGTCGAGTAAACGTCCTTATGACATTTATACGATGATACTAAATAAAATTAAATTGCCACCAAAACGTCTATTCAACGTCGTAAATGTTTGTTGGGAAAGTTCCTTTTTTAAACTCAGATAGTAATTTGACAAGTGTAGTGTCAAAATTCTATTCTAAAAAACACAAACACAAAAGACTTACATGTCAGATTAGTATCTGGGATTAAAAAACGAACTTTAGGTGCTAAGCAAGCCACCTGTCCGTGCGTACGTAGCCTAAGTAAACTACTAGGCAGGCATATTGTTATTCCAAACAAGTTAATCGTGGAAACAGAAATAAGTTTAGTTTTATACTTACTTGTTGTATGTTTCGCTTTCGCAAGGATAAAAATATCTAAAATAGGAATAATATCACACTAATATTATAAAGGCGAAAGTTTGTGTGTGTGTGTATATTTGTTACATCTTCACGCTCAAACGGCTAGACCAATTTTGATGAAATTTGGCACACACCAGGTAGTTTATGACCAGGATTAATACATAGAATACTTTTTATTCCGATATTCCTATGAGATCGAGCATTATGCAGGTGAAACCGTGGGGCGCAGCTAGTAATAAATATTTTTTGGTACTGGAATGATAGCGGCCTTGGCTTCGATCAACAATAGCACCGTTGATCGAAGGGCCTTGGTATGGACTGAAGGACAAACCTTTTTGGTCAGTTCTTATCTATAAAATATCGAGTTATCACAAAAGCTATCCTTCCGTGAAATTTCATCAAAATCAATGGCAATTCTGAGGAACTGGGAGAACACGAAACAGAGGGGAGCCACGATAAATTTACACAAATAGGAAGCTAGGCTGTTTTCTAGTTAGGAGTAATAAAATTCCTAAGCAAAATGAAACTAAAATTAAACAATGGTAATTCTGAGAAACTGGGATAGATGCAGATACGATAAATCTACACAAATAAAAAGCTGGGCTGTTTTCTAGTTAGGAGTATTAATATTCCGAAGCAAAATGCAGCTAAAGTAATAAAAAGGTCAGACTAAATAACATAAAACTTTTTGAAACATGATCGCCAGTTTCCAATTAAACAAGTTGTCAGATTAATTGCTTTTTCAACAAACCTTAAAATCCGGAAGCGAATTAATTACATTTGTCAATTTGTATATTTTTTATTTGTCAGGTTTATAATATGATGTATGATGAACGATGTTGTTCGCAAAAAGCCATTTACTTGTGTACACGGGAAATGCGAATACATCAGTCGTACGCGAGGGAAAGTGGGAAGTACGCGGTACAACTATCGTAATGTGTGCTCGTTTTTATCTGTCGGGGTGGAAAATGCACTGTCAAACCTTTTGATTATGTAGTAAGAGCCTAAAGCCGCGTTTTCACTACCCTGCCGCGCGAGCATTTTGTTTTCATCAAATGTTTGGTGTTCTGGTAATGTTCGCTCAAAACAGAAAACATCTGTTTCCACTACAACGAGAAAACGGACACTAGCTCTAAACAAAAGCTCGTAGTGAACAGTCCGTTAGCACAGCTGCGTTCTTGGTCCAGGTACTGGCGATTTTTTCCCGCGGCGATATTTTTTCAACGCTCTGGTTAGCGTCATGAGTTGAACTCCAACAGCATGCTTTTTCGATATGCTGGGATGCACTCTGTTGGATCCTCTAAGCTCGGCTCAACATCATCATCATCTGCCTAGCCTTTTCCCAACTATGTTGGGGTCGGCTCAACATCGAGTGTTGAAAATCTAGTGCGCGATAAAATCCCGCCGCGATATTACATCCGTGCGAATGTTAGCTTATTTGCACTCGGTAAGGACGTTGATTTGCTTTTGGCTAGTGGAGCGTTTGTAATAAGTGGAAATTTACTAAAAAAAAAAAAATATGTAATAATATGCTAATATGTTAACGTAGCTGAGTGCTCGTTCTGAAAATGGGCGTTTTCGTTTTCAATTAGTTACAAAGTTAAGTGGAATCACGTCCAACGTCGAGCGAATGCGCAGAGCAAGTGCTCACTCGCCGGTCACTTCGTTTTCACTAATAATTGAATGAGCGAGCAATTGTTCGCCGAGTCCAACCAATCATCACGGAACAAACATGTTCGCTTGTTCATTTACCGCGCGAACAAACGGTTGCTTGCTCAGAACTGTTCAGAACGCTAAGTGAAACCGCAGCTCTAGCTCTAAAGGTTTACTAATTTAAACCGACTACGTTTAATTAAACCGGAAATTATAAAGTATTTCATTTGTTAAACCATTTTGATTAACGAAACGTTACCACAAATTGTGGCGTAAATTATCCGGATTCAAACGTGAATTGAATTTATTTTTTGTAACCATGTTTTGCACGAACAAAACGCGTGCGTGGGCAGACAAACATTCCAGAAGTACTAGGCTAACATAAAGGACTAACATCGCTATTAGCTAGGTGCAGAGGTGATGTGGAGTGCTCGGCTTGCAAGACTGTTAGCACACTGAACCCTAAATATTACGGTTACCCAGGTGACATGAACAGACGGAGATAATAATAATGTATATTGCGTTGAACTGCAATGCACCCAACAGGTGTATCGGGGCGCTTGACGTAGCGTTAATCCGTTCAGTGACGTGGCCGACTTGCACGACGATAGCACGTAAAATGTACGACATTTTGTAGTATTAAAATTCAACTATGTTTGTAATGCTGTGAAAGATATGAATACGAATAATCCTGAGCCTCATAATTTACTTCTGAGAGTAATTATTTCTTGCAATTGTTATGGTTCGCGTTTTTCGCCTTTCATCCGATCGCAAAAAGGGTTAAGTATTTTCGATTAGTGGTTTACGTAGTCGGGATTTTTGATAACGGTTATTTTGTATAAAAAAATTCAGGTTCAAGGAAAACGTTCGTTATCTTATTTTTTTTTTTATTTTTTTTTTTTTATTTTACCATTTATGTACACACATATATAAACAGACAAGAAAAAACAGAACAGAAAAATAGGTACAAAGGTGATGCTTATTTCTTAAGAAATCTCTTCCAGCATACCTGCGATAGGACATTAGATAGAGAGATGTAGACAGCGTGTGAAAGAGTAAAGGAGACAAAAAGAATACATAAAATCGTAATCAATTATTCACTTAAAAAACTAAACAAATACAATGAGAATATACTTACATACATACATACAAATAAGCATACATACATACATACAACCATACATACATACATACTAACATACATACATACTTACTTCTAAAATAAATATCACTATGAAGTTAATAAATATCACGTAATCAAAACAATAAATACATACACAACTATGATGAAGTGGAAAGATAGTGTTCTTTTACTCTTCTTTTAAAAACTGCAATTGTTTGGCAGTCCCTAATGTCAGGCGGTAGTGAATTCCACAGCCGCACCGCGTGTACTGTGAAGGAGTAGGAATAGAAGTCGGTGGATTGGGGAGGGGACTTAAGGAGGTTTTTAAGATGCGACCTGCAAGGCGCATCTGAAGGACGGGCGTAGGAAAAACGCTCCCGCAGGTAAGGTGGTGTTTTAGGATTGTGAAGGAGATTGAACAGCAGACACAATATCCGAGAGTTCCTGCGAAGGCGAATGGGGAGCCACTTGAGTATCTTGCGAAAGTTGGAAACGTGATCATACTTTTTAAGGTTAAAAACAAAACGAATACAGATATTTTGCAAACGCTCAAGTTTATTTAGCACCTCCTCGGTGGCATCCAAATAACAGGCATTGGCGTAATCGATAATGGGCTGAATGAGGGTTTGAGCAAGAGAGATTTTGGTTTTCAAGGGCAAGAAGCCCTGGAGACATTTTAACGAATGGAACGTGTAGTGCACTTTGCGACTGACCTGAGCAACATGAGCAGTCCACGACAAGTAGGAGTCCATGGTCACCCCCAGGTTTTTAACAGTGTGTGTGTATTCAATCTGAACTCCATTCAGACTGAGTGGAGATAGCGACGCAACATCGAGCCTATTCCGCATATACCTGCCGCCGATAATAATGGCCTGGGATTTCCTAGGGTTGATTTGCAGTCCAAAAGACTGCGACCACTCACTAATCAAATCCAGATCACTCGTTCATGGCAGAAACAGCGGCTTCCGCATCTTCCCTTAAGAAATGATTGTAAAGCTGCAGGTCGTCGGCATAGAGATGGAAGTAAGAAGAGATGACTCTGGTGACAGAGTTAATAAAAATAGAAAAGAGAAGAGGAGAGAGAACGCCACCCTGAGGTACACCTGCGGTAAGAGAGCACCAATCAGAAAACGACTCATCGAGACAGACCCGCTGCGAACGGCCTTTAAGATAGGAGTTAAACCAACCAATAGTGGAAGAAGAGAAATTTATAGATTTGAGGATCCCTAGAAGGATGTCGAAATCAACAGAGTTAAAGGCACTGCTAAAGTCTAGAAGTACAAGTAAAGTAAGAGATTTGTGGTCCATTGCCCAGCGGTTTTAATATTCATCGGGGACTTCTTGCGCCCAAGAAAATGCATAATGACGAAAAGTGAATACGCATTCGCCAAGGCATGGGACTGTTCTTCGAGTGAGGATTCGTAATCGAAGAATCGATCGTTCGTTCGTGCGTTCGTTCGTGATCGTTTCGTATCGTTCGTCTAGTTAAAAATCGAATCTATCTATTTATGTAAATTATTTAACATTGTTCGTGTAAAAGTCTAAAATCAAAATCAAAAGTCATTTATTGAAATTAGGCTGAGAATCAGCAGTTTCGACCGTTAAATTACATAAGACAGTCCCCAAAACGCCCGCCCTTCACCCAACTCTGAACATTTTAAGAAAAAAAAAAAAACTCTGAAAATTATTAATAAAATAAACACACTGGATCATAAAGTTACGTTCTCGACCCGTGGGTCGGGCGGGATGCCTCTCGGATGTCGGCGACAGGCTACAGACAGGCGCCGGCTATCTAGAATACCCCAATGTTCACATTATAGCTAACATTTATTTACCTCAACAAAATACAGGGTACACACTGTAGTCCAGTGTTCAATATGTCACCGAGGTTTACTTTGCTTGTTTCTCGGAAACATGCTCAGTTTTCTATGACCAAGTCAATTGTTTTTCCTGGATTCATAGATTTTGTTGTAACATAGTAAATTACGATCCTTACTCCTATTGGTTACTCCTTTTGCCACGTTTACTTTCATACATCAGCAGTGCGATTCTGCAACCATCTCACCGTGAAAACTTAGGTGAAGTGAGCGTGGAGTGGGCTGTCAGTGTCATCCCAACTGATACTAGGGATTGACCAAGAATACATTTACAATCATAATCGAGATTTTAGTAATAATTTTTATCCTAATTCTATTGATCATGTTATGTAATTTCAAAACTATTATTTGAGTTGTCAAAACATTACTATTTTGTGGGGTTTTAAAATAAAATAGCAAAACAGAAACTTCGTCAGAGTATTTTTTTTTTTTAGACTAGTCCTTATATAAGGACCTTTTTTCCTAGATTAAAACCCCACAAAATAGTAATGTTCTGACAGTTAAAATACTAGCTTTGAAGTTATATAAAATTATCAATAAAATTGGGATAAAAACAGTATTAAAATCTCGATTATGATTGTAAATGATTGCTTGGTCAATCCCTAGCATCAGTGGGATGACACTGACAGCTCCCTGCACGCAAGTTTTCACGGTGAGATTTTTACAGAATCGACATGCAGATAGAGAACATATAATAATTTGTAGAAATATAATTAATGTAAGTAGGTATGCAAGGACCATTGTTTTATTAAACGTAAAAAATAACGCATTATTTTGTTTCTGTGAAAAAACATTTTCAATTATGGTATAAAGTAATCTGTCGTTTTATCTTCAATGAAAACTAAATAAAATATCAGTCAGCAGCTGCCAGGTCGTCATAACTAACAGTCGTTAATTTTAAGCGGGGCTTACATCCGCGGTATAAAATTACACCCATTTATATCCATGGCCGTGTGAAATTGGATTGCTTTACTTAAATTGAAATCTCTTTGTTAAGGCCCTGCGAACGTGGACAAATAGTTTGTGGTTTTGTAATATTTTATTTGTATACGATCCTTCAATGAAACGGTTCGTGGAAAGTTTTCATATATACCTATACTGAAATTATTTCATTTAGAATTTCAAATTGGAAATCCAGTAATTGTGGTATACCTATACCATTTATGGAATTTTTCTATTTTGGGCTAGGTAATGCCATCATTTTCACGGTGCTAATATAACCCTCTTTTCCCATGATTTTTGACAATCAAGTTCTTCTAACCGAACAGAGCTGTGCTGCTAGGGTTTGTCTCACTGCTCACTCCACGCTCACTTCACCTAAGTTTTCACGGTGAGATGGTTACAGAATCGCACCGCAGTATTCGTCTTAGGGGTGCAAAAGAAATTTCAAGCTCTTCACATACACTTTTAGCATATCTTAAATCGTTATCCACGAATTCCTCTCGTTTTTGTTCCCATACCGTCTGTAAAGCATCTCTTTTCTGAGCAAATTGATGTATATTTAGTCCCTCTATTTGCAAATCATTTTGAGCATCATTGACTTCACGCAGTACCGGTTGCCAGCGCGGGCGCGATATAAATAAAAAAAATAATTGGAAAATCCAAAAGTGCATGACTTATAATGCTCATTTGATCGTATAAAAACCATAAATATACAACGTGTAACATTAAATGCGCAAAATCTCAGACACCCCAACTGATTTTTAATTCAATTGACCTATTTCAGAGAGAAAATAAGTCATTAAACAAATTGTAAAGGTTTTATGTGCTGTTTTAGTTTTACTGGCCATTCTGATCGTTTCTTGCGTCTGCGACGACGCTTTATCGATTGAGGAGTCGTCACCGGGTCGCTGCGCCGCGCTCACATTGGGTTGCTTGACCTATTAATAAATAGACACGGCAACGTTTTTAATGAAGATTTTTTGAAAAATGTGACCTATATTAAAAAGTGTTTCAATTAATTCTGCTCGTTATTCTGATCAAACTATTTTCAGGTTTTGCGCATTTAACGTTACACTTTGTATATATCATATTAGTTAGTTTTTTATTAATTATAAGTAATTAATCTACTTTGAATAAAAGAGCCAATAGGGTTCCTTCTATGGGTGAAACAAATCTATTAAAAAAAATGACTCATTTAATTGATTTTTTCGCAAGCTACAATGTTTTCATGTTTCACACTTGATTAACGGGAATATTTTTAGAAATGAAGAGATAAATATCATTTATTTGTCCGAAACATCAGTGGCTCAGCGCTGACTCTCTGCCTCGTTTGGATAAATGCCTTTTGATTTTGATTTTGACAGGACTTTCACACTTTTCAACAAGTAGAATGAAACAAATGTTTATACTCACTCCCATTAAAGTTAAGAAGGAAATCGTAGCCTTAATTACAAAAGTTGCGACCTCTGACATTCGTTACTTGGGTACTAATATTCACAAATCAAAGTGGGTCGAGTTCGCGAAGAACGCGATAACTTTAGACAGATTTAATTGACTTCCGAGAAACTCTTACAATCTTCCCTTTTTTAACACTAACATACTTTGAAATGCGGGAAATTGATTACTAAGGAGATGAATTTAAGCTTCAGACCTGGCAGAGGTAAATTTTTACGATTGTTTTTTTTGTCTGCTGTCTTGTATGGACCAGAATTTCTTTCATTCGTTTTCCTGTCTATTTGGGGTCCGCGCAAAATGTTTTTTTCTTCCATACTTCTCTATTAGTCGTATCTCGGTAGTCACCTGTATGGATCAGAATGTTGGGCCACAAAAGGGATGAACGAAAGGAATGCAAGCAGGTGTGATGTGAATGCTAAAAAGGATGTGCGGTGTTACGCCAATGGATAGTATAAGAAATGAGTGAGATAAGAGGAGGTCTGACAGTGGCACCGGTAACTGAAATGTTGTGCGGAAATCGATTGTGCAGAGGAATGTTTATAGTATAATGGGTATAAGAGTAGGAAGATCAAAGAAAAGATTGATGGACTGTGTGAAAGATGGCTAGAAAAGTGGTGAATACTGAGATGACGACTAAATAATACAGAAGTATGGGAGGAGAAGACATGCTGCGCCGAGCCCTAATAAAATAAAGTCCTCCAGACCATATTTTGGCCATGTCTGCCACCCTCAGAGACTACTAGCCTTCGGTGCGGGAGATATTATAGTGCACGAGTGTGCGCAGACACTGGTGCACACCCTCTTTCCTGCTTCTCCCTCACTCTCATATTCTGAAGGGACGGCAATCCGACTCGACCGGAGATTGTGTAAGACTAACGGCTTAACGTGCTTTCCGAGGCACGGGCGTGTAACACCGCCAACCTCCAAAAACCGGACTGTTACTAAGTAAGAAAATCGATAAAAAACTCGATAAAACTTTGCCCGACATGGGAATCGAACCCAGGACCCCACGCTCAGCAGTCGCGCTTGCGACCACGAGAGCAACGGGCAGTAATAAAATAGGGATATGGGCCAGAGAATGAAGATGATGTTTGTTTGCTGGCAGCTCCAAAGTTCCAAAGGTGTAGCTAAATTTAATTTATTTTAGAAATGTAGCCGCTTGGAGCTGCATCTGACAAGGCAAGAAAACATTTTCCTTGTTAGCTGGCGTATGTGTGTAAGTTGTGGTCTACAAACAATTGACTGGAACTGTCATTAGGTAACTGTTAGCATGGTGACTCGGCGTGCGTAACGTTACTTACCAAGTAAGCACAAGCGTTGACTGAGACATATTCAGTCTCTATCTTACACTTGTAGTTTGACAGTTGTGCTGCAGTGACAACAAGAATAACGCTTAGCCAAAGCATATGCTAAGTAATGTTTATAGATATTGGCCTAAGATCGTAGCTCATACTAAGATCGCGCTACGATATGAATATGATAGTATGAGCCTCAAGTTTTCGAAAAACAATTCTATGATTTGATCGTGAAACCTTAATTGCCCTCACAAATATAATATACTAATTGCGCCCCGCGGTTTCACCCGCATAAGTCTCAATACCGTGACAATATTAGGATAAAAAGTATTATATGTGTTAATCCTAGTTTTAAATTATCTGTGTGCCAAATTTCATCCAAATCCGTGCAGTAGTTTTTGCGTGAAAGAGTAACAAACAGCCAACCATCCATCCATCCATCCATCCTCACAAACTTTCGCGTTTATAATATTAGTAGGATTGTGATATCTATCTGCAAACCTGCCCAATACCTACCTATTTTAAACAAACGAAAAAAAAAACAAAAATCTGCTCACATGCAAAAACGGTATATTTGGGCCACCTCGAAAATACAAACTAGGTTAAAAGAACTCGTGAAAAGTAGACCAGTTTTGATATTGGCTGGATATAATGAAACTGTAGGTATGTACATACAAGCGCTGAATAAAACCGCGTAGTAAATATGTAGTTATTGCGGGTTTAATCCTATCGCGTTTCGATAACAAACCTAGTTACCGGTTTTATTTTACGAAGCAAATCCATTTTTGTGCTAAAAACTGTTTTATGAACTAAACCGCGAATTTCACTAATGATTCTGAACGCGATCAGGACATACAAGGTCAAATTAAATTAGCTAGCAAAACTCTGTAGATGTGATGGGTATCGATAAATAAAAAAACACAATATTCATTGAAATTTTTTATTCGCGGTCAACGACCGTTGTATGAAATATTAGTTTTTTGAAATCAGCCGTTGGATGTCAACAGCACCCCGTTGACATCCTGGTCTCTTGGGCCTGTCATTTTTAGTTTGGCAATAAATCCAATTATTCGACAACTAAATTATAAATTCAAAGTATGGTGTTTAGATGACGGAACCCTAGGAGGTGTTGTAGACAGTCTTAAAAGATTTAACATTTTTAAAGAAAAATTCAGATCCATTGGCCTAGACCTTAACCTTTCAAAATGCGAAATTTATCTTCCCCAAACGACAGACAGACAGACTACCATAGCAAACTTTAATACAATAGCACCAAATATCAAAATCACGGAAAGAAACTCTCTTCACCTACCAGGGTCCCATATTTTTGACGAATCCTTTCCAATGTTCATTGAGAAGACACAAAATGTTAATGATGTCTCGGAAAGACTTTTAAAAATTAAAATTCATTCGGCCTTCACACTCATTCGGTACTGTTGCTTTGGATCAAAATTTACTTACAGCCTTCGCTCCTCTCATCTATGGAAACATCCACAACTTTTAGAAAAAGTAGACTAAATTATTATAAACACGCTAACTTCCATCCTAAATGTGGCCCTGGACCACCGAGCGTGGCAGCAAGCCACACTGCCCATTCCCCTGGGCGGTCTCGTCTCTCGGCGGCGTCCGCAAAATGTTAAGTATAAGTTTACCGGCCTTCCTCTCCTCGGTCCACAGTACCGACAAATTAACCAGGAACATTTTATCTTCCTCACTGGTAAATTTTGAAGTACCGTGTTTGACTGATGCGTTGAACGCTTGGAAAATGGCTTGTCCCAATACGGTTTTGCCCGATAACCCATCTTCCCAGAGACGTGGTGGGACGTGATGTGCCGTTCCGCAGTATTATACGGAATACCTTTGTAAACGCGTCACGTAATACTATTGAGCGTGCCCGCCTGCTGGCTGTAGAAGTCAGGCTTCAGGCGCTCCCGTCATCCACCATACACTTCCACTATGATGAATGACTCATCGTTTCGGCTCGCTACGTATATCCGCATGGGCGCATCTTACGAGGGCGGGTCAATAAGTCCGTGACTTTTGGAATAAAACACAGATTTTTTGATAAATAAATCATTTTATTTTTCAACGTAGTCTCCCTTGAGCTCTATACACTTTGTCCAACGCTTCTCCAATTTTTTTATCCCTTCCAAAAAATATGATTTGTCGAGGTCCTCAAAATAGGCCTTTGTTTGCGAGATGACTTCATCATTGGAGTCAAATTTTTTTCCACCAAGCCATTTCTTCAGGTTTGGGAACAAGAAGTAGACACTCGGAGCCAAATCTGGAGAATAGGGCGGATGAGGGAGCAATTCATAGCCCAATTCATGGATTTTTGCCATGGCAACTGCACATGTGTGCACCCTTGCATTGTCTTGGTGGAAAAGAACTTTTTTCTTGGCCAAATGAGGTCGGTTTTTTTTCAAATCGTCATTGAAGCGGTCCAATAAGTTGGCATAATATTCCCCATTGATTGTTCTTCCCTTTTGAAGGTAGTCAATGTGGATTATCCCACGTGCATCCCAAAAAACAGTCGCCATAACTTTATTGGCTGACAAACCCACCTTGGCCTTCTTTGGCGCCGATTCTCCCTTAGAAACCCACTGTTTTGACTGTTGTTTGGTCTCTGGTGTGTTGTGATGGATCCATGTTTCGTCCACGGTTACAAAACGGCGCAAAAACTCCTCCATATTGCGATTAAACAACGCCAAACCTTCCTGTGAAGTTGTTACACGATTGCGTTTGAGGTCGACTGTGAGCAAACGCGGCACCCATCTTGCGGAAAGCTTTCTCATGCCCAAGTGATCATTCAAAATTGAAACCACTGAGCCATGCAAGATCCCTACGGCTTCCACAATCTCTTGCACTTTCAATCTTTGGTCGGCCAACACCATATCGTGAATTTTTTCGATTGTTTCTGGTGTAGAGACCTCAACTGGGCGTCCAGGACGTTCGGCATCTTCAGTGCTTGTACGGCCACAACGAAATTCAGTAAACCACTTTTTTACCATTGAAATCGATGGTGCAGAGTCCCCATAATATTTATCAAGCTTAGCCTTGGTCTCGGTAATGGTTTTTTTTCGCAAAAAAATAATGCTTAATAAGCACACGAAATTCACTTTTTTCCATTTTTTCCTCAAATTACTGGGTAGTCTGATAAAGATAGCTGTCAAACACAAACTAACTGACGCAGCAAGTTCAAATTTTTATAGGAGTCAACTGACAGATGCCTGTTGACAGGAGTAGTGTTGCTTTTTCAGTAAAGAGGTCAGAAATTCAAAAAGTCACGGACTTATTGACCCGCCCTCGTATGTTGCTCCGCATCGGTGTCACTGCGGTGAAGCTATCGACAGTCACGGGCACCATGCCCCGTTCTGCTGCAGGAGCGCAGCTCGCATAGCACGGCACGCCAGCATCAACAATATTATTCGTCGAGCCCTTGTCATCGCCGGCGTACCAGCGGTGTTAGAACCAAACGGTTTGGTACGTGACGATGGGAAAAGACCAGACGGCATGACGTTGTTGCCTTGGAAGGTGGGACGTTTGTGTTATGCAACTTATTTGTAGATTAAAATGTCCGTGTCTTGCCAAAAACCATTATTGTTTTAGAAAATACAGTCTAATAAGCTAAACCTATCTTTCTACCTACCAGGGTCATATAACATAATAGAGACAACTGAACCTATATTTGCAATCAAAATTGCGGTTACAAACACAATCAACGTGGCAGTGTCAATACGAACAGTTGCGTCGAGTTTACACAGTTCATTCCTATTGTTTTAATAGCCAAACGATTAATCTAAAATTGAAACGCTTGATAATGTTGAATTGAATTATTTATTGTCATTGATCTTGTCATCGTTATGATTAACTGGCACTCTGATAGTCATGTGGTCCTGGTAACTTACTTGAGAAAAGATTTGAAAACTAGGATATCTGTAGAGATAAACAGTCTCGTTAAAACCGAAAGACCACCAAAAAAACTTGAAAGGTATGTATAAATTACTAGGGAGGCACTAAAACTTACGCCAAGAAAAAAACTAGAATTAACAAGAAGAGCGCATATTTTATTTAAAACCAGTTTATCAGTAAGCGCACTTAAGTTCCTTTGGACCATACCACAGTAATATAATCTACTTAACGTCCAACTAAAAGTTAATAAATAAAAATTGTGTTCAAAAACCTACCCGACGAATGACTTGCTTTCCAGAAACTCCAAATGGCCGCAACTACTGAAACTTTTCAATTATTCAACACCCTACATTATTATAAAGTGAAAACTTGGTAAAAATTTTAACCCTCTGCGTGGTGCGACTCGTACGTAATTAAGTCACTTAATTAAAAATGGAATATTATTTTCTTGTAAGCTTCTGTTTAAAATTTCGTAAAAACAAAATAATAATGTTAATAGAGGATAGTAAAAGGTAGCGGCTACCCAAAACATATAAATAATACCTATTCCTAATTACCTACTGTAAGATGTATAGTATTTTCATCTCATGAAGCGACACGCGCTTTACTTTTGGTTACCTTGTGTACAAACACACTGTGAAAGTGTGTATAAGCGCAGGAGCTCTCGGCACCGTGCGGTGATGCCTGTGTGGGTGTGTGTGTTATGTGCTGAAGCTACTCGTCTTCCTGCACACTCTCACAGCGTGTTTGTACTTGGTTACCATAAGTAAAGCGCGCCTCGCTTCGTGAGAAAAAATACTGTGGTCGTTATTAGTAAAAAAGTCATAAAAGTAATTATTGGGTTGGCACAAAAGTAATGAGACATTCTACAAAACTCTATACATTTCCTTTTTCAAGTTAATTGTTTTCGATAATATTCTAGAATGTTGTAGAACATTCTAGGTATTTGTGATGTGGGAGTATATAAAGCCGCCTTCGCGATCGGTTTAGTCATTTTGGAGAAAAATGGACGAGCGACAAATTCAAATACCATCTGCATGAGCTTGGGTATCGAAAAGTTTTGGGCTCGGTGGGTACCGCACATCCTTACAGACGCCAGTCGTGCAGTCCGTGTCGCTATCTGTCAATCACTTTTGCTGCGACCCCCACGTAAAGAGTTTTTGTCTGATCTGGTCACTGGAGATGAATCATGGATTCATTATGAGAACGATACACGTCGTACTTTTTGGCTACCTCGAGAAAAAACGCCACCAACTCAATCGAAGCTGAGTCAATAGAACCGCTTAAAAGCTCTGCTTTGCTGTTTCTGGGACGCGCAAAGCATGTTGTTTTATGAACTATTACACAATGAAACTATAAACGCTGACAGATATTCAACCCAGCTGACCAAACTATCTGCTGCTATCAAGAAAAAACGACGAAGACGAGTCAATGTAAATACTTTTACTACACGATAACGCTCGACCTCACGTCGCATCTGAAGTTTGCCAACAGTTGGAGAACTTATTCTGGGAGACGATACCTCGCCTTATTCCCCAGACCTCGTCCCATCACTATCATTTGTTTAGAGCCCTGAAACAAAATTTAATGATTTCTCTGATGTAGAGGCGGAGTTTAACAACTTTTTCGAGGCACAGCCATCAGAATTCTGGGCGAAAGGCCACAAACTTTGCCAGATCGTTGGCAAGAAGTCTTAGATGCTAATCGTGATTACATCATTGACTAAGCTTTTTATATTGTAATAATAATAAAAAATATAAAACGTAAACCAAGTGTCTCATTACTTTTGTGTCAACCTGATAATATTTGACAGATTAAAAATAAAAAAAATAAAAAGTAATTAATATTAATATTTTAATGCTAAAGATACAAATAAGTATCAGGTAATAAATGAAAAAGGCGCTGTCACAGATCTCCACTATTATTGATCAATTTCACTACGTAACAATTACCAGAAACTTTAGTGTAATTGTTATCTCTCGTAATTCACAATCGCAAACTATAGACAAAAAAAAAAAAAAAAAACTGTAAGTAACTAAATAAACTGTTCGCCTGCAACCTAATGTCTGATAAATTAATAATATATTTTAAAGAGTTATTGGATTTTTTTTTTGGATTAAAAAAAAAATTCGATCTGCAATTTGTTTTAAACCGTTTTAATGAAAGAAAGAAATAAATGCAGCGTTTAGAGTTGAATGAAACATTTACATTATATACGTAGCATGGCACCTTAAAAAAAAACTTTTCCTAAATATCATTCTCTCTTCTGAAATTTGACCCATGTTCCATTAAAGGCCTTGATGTTAAAGTTATGAGGCTTCAACTTGATTGGGTCCAAAGTCTTCTCAGTCTTCACGATGGTGAAGTTCAGCATTATTTGGTAAATGAGGACTTTGAGCTCCATCATCGCGAACCTCATTCCTGTGAAACAAACCTCCTGTTAGGTTATGCATGCCTGGTATAATGTTACTCTTAAAGATCATTCAAATCAAGCAGTCATTTGGTATTTTAGATAACTTTACATGAATTATGATATTTTGATAACTTACCTATGCAAATCCTCGGGCCCCCTCCGAAGGGCGAGTAGGTGCATGGTTTTATATTATGCTTGTTTTCTTCAGAAAACCTTTCAGGATCAAACTTATGTGGGTCAGGGAAGTAATGTGGATCCATGTGCAGGCAGTTCACCATGTTGTAGACAAGGTCACCGGGTTTCAACTGTCAATAGTGAGCAATAAATAATTTTAACAAAGGAGATTATTATTGAAACGCGTAGGTTCCTTTTAAATCTTCCAAATGCATAATGCACGATTCCTATTAGTCAGTCAAGAACTCACTCATTGTGTTAGGAACCAAAAAGCATTATAACTTGAATTGTCGTGCCATTGATACGAAAATAAACAGGAAGACTTACAGTGTAAGGCTGCCCCCCCTCCCTTGGTGGAGGTAGGTTATAGGGCTTCACACAGGTCCTGTCCATAATAATAGCTGGAGACCACTTCCTTAGGGTTTCTGAAAATATTTTAAATACAGGTGACCAATTCGACAGTATACTACTTTAATTTACGATCATTTTTATTACAAACAAAAAAATACCAGATCAAAAAATTATGTATAAATTCTGTTTTTTTACACACAATTATTTGATCGAAGCCGGCCGATAGCTTCAATCAAAGTATTCAATATCGCTACGAATTCATTCCGCGCGTCGCGTAGAGTAGGGCCGGCCTATAAGTTGAATTATTATATTATTTGTTGATTTATTCGTTTTGTTTTTTTGTTTTTAGTATGAAAAGTTTATTTCAAATAAGTATTAGTATTTATTGATAGGTTGTTTCATTTTAGGTTTTGAAAAAAAAAAAAAAAAAGATATGACAGCTGTCGACTATTTCTGTTTTGTGCTCGTGATTATAGATCTGACGGCCGATTCTGTACTGTTTGTTCGAATCTGTACTGTCTGTACTGTTCTGTGATTCTGATGTGATTCGAACTTGCGTGGAGTGAACTACGAGTATCAGTGTCATCCCACTGATGCTTGGGATAGACCAAATACTAGCTTTGAAATTATATAAAATGATCAAAAGAATTAGCTTATAAAATAGTATTAAAATCTCAGTTATGATTGTAAATTTATGCTTGGTCAGTCCCTAGTATCAGGTGGGATGACACTGACAGCTCACTCCACGCTGACTTCACCTAAGTTTTCACGGTGAGATGGTTACAGAATCGCACTGCTGTTTTGTTTTTATGTTTCTTAGAGTTAATTGTCTGTTTGTATGGACTGTTTCTGTGGCAAATAAATCTATTTTTCTTTCTTTTCTTTTAGATTCCTCCGTTCACCACCCTGTTTTTGCTCGGACGGTGATCGCTTTTCATCGTGTTTTACAACAACTTAAAAAAAGTCGTTTATCAATCCGTTACGCTACGAGTATGTAGTAAGAAAATGTCAGAGAGTTGATAATTTCATAGAAACAGAGATTATTTTCAATCTGTCCAGTTTGGATATAAAATAATTGTATTAGTAAAAAGTTGTTCGCGTAAGTCATAAGTTGATGCTTGTCGAGTTATTTTCGGCGAGAATTTATGAAACAGGTTTTGAAACATGCCATATTTTTAAACCTAAAAACTTTACAAATTGGATTTTCACGGTAAAAGTGTGCAAAGCGACCTACCGTGTATAACACAGTCCAAATATTTGAGTTCGCTTAGACTTTCGTACTTCAGTCCTTTGTCCTCTTTTAGCTGTCTGCACTCCTGGTACAACCTCTCTTGGATTTCGGGGTTTATGGCAAGCTCGTGGATGGTCATTACTAGAACAGTTGCTGTAGTGTCAAAGCCTGCAGCGAAGAAGATGAACACTTGCCCAGTCAACTCGTCTGGAGACCATTCTGCGGAGAGTTATGAGAATTAATTAAGAATTACATGTCCCACCGCCACTTCAGCTTGCTTGCTGTAAATGGCGGTGACTCCGGGTCTTTTCTGTATAATTTTCAAACAATCGTCGGGCATATCTCACGTTTGTAGAATCGTGAGTGACTTTGAATATGTGACCAGCTAGCCCAAGTAGCCCCGTATGTCGGGCATCTGTGGGCAGGGTGTACTGGTTGAAGATCATTGTGGTGGTAATAGGCAACGTATATAGTTTCTACCGATATTTTTACTTACTCGCATATTTTTACTATGACGGATTGTCGTGCAGATATTTACCTCCTTTAGCCTCCATGAGCAGTTGAATCATATCGGGTCGCTCCACGTGTTCTCTTTTCCTATATTCCATAGTAGAAGCCACAAGATTTCTGAAGAATTTGTACGTCTTCTTGGGGAATAAACGTATGCCTAGTTTCTGTATAATATACAAATACATTAGTTATTTACCATACTTCCAGAACCTATGGATCCACTGTTGGTCAAACTTCACATGACACTTACCTTAGTAAATTCAGGGAACAGAGTAGTTAAAATAAGTAACATTCTCTGTTTCAGGTTGAAGTTAAAGACTGTGTTTCCAATTCTGTAGAACTCATTGTCTCGATCCTCTAGAGAGTTGATCTTGAGGCCGAAGCCAGCTGATGCGATGACGTCATTGGTGTATCGACGTATCAGGTCGTCCACTTCGATGTTTTCAGATTGATGATCTGAAAAATAATTAGGAACCACTTTATTACTTTGCATACCTTGTATTGGATTAATTCAAGTAATTTGTAATAGAACAGACAGCTGTGCTGTTGGGGAATTTGTTGCGCCATTTCTGCTCCCGAGCGAAAGAACTAGGAAGTGGTGAAGGGAAGGCGTTTTGAGGGACTGTCTTTTGTAACTTTGACGTTCGTAAAGTGCTGATTCTTGGCCTAGGTTGAATAAATGACTTTTGATTTTTTTTTGTTTTTCATTATTCGAGAAAATTAAACGTTCTGAGACCCAATCTGGAGTTTTTATAAAACTTGTTACAAATACCTGGATCCGATTCCCAGGTAAAGTGTGAGATTTTTTTTTCATTAGGCTTTCTCAATAGCAGCCCAGAGTCTGGATTAGTGCTCGGTTGACGGCAATATGCTCGCCCCCTACATGGGACTTAAACATCTGGTGAAACGTGGGGGTACTATATAGGTAGGTACAACTCTGCCGATCCCATCGGGGATTACAAGCGTGATGCTATGTTACTTTGTTACAAATTCCATTCATTTTTACACTCTGTTTTACATTTATACATACCATGAAGGTACTCAATAATATTGTTAGAGTTTTCTACGATTAAGGGCAGCATCAACTTCATTTTGGAGCCAGTGAATGCTGGGCTCAAGGTAGTCCTCATCTCTCGCCATCTCTCACCTGAAAATATACATTTTAACGAAAAAATGTAAACATTCTAACATACTGGCTGGCCAAGAACACACATCCTCGTATAATAATTATAATATATTTGAAAGTTATAATAAATAACAAATCCTTTTTTTGGTATTGTTCGTCGAATCGTTGAGCTCCTTAAGTTCTGAGTTGAGCTGCACGGTTACTGACTGAATGAGCGCATTGACTGGACAGGTCCACTCAATCTGTCTGCTTCTTTACTCAAAAGACCACTTACATGATTTGACCAAGATTATGTCTGGACTTTAAAAGAGACTGTGAGCTCTGAGTTTGTTTCGGCCTTTCTTCTCAGAGTAGTCAGATAGGAAACGCTGACCTCATCTAGTTTTAAAAAATATGATTGACGTGCAAAAGTGTTTGAACAAACCTACTTATAGAAATAAAATCATTTACCAAGAAAGAATACCTAGATCTCCTACTAAAAACATCCCAAATCGTTCAATTAGGGACCCATCATTTTCGCATATGATAGGCTAGGATTGTGCTGACGGGTGCTTCGGGTACGATCGAGTTGATTGACTCCGCAATTTATGGCAATGTGACATTGGCGCAGTTTGGGACATGGTGTAATAACAAATAATTGGAGGGGACGCGCTGCAATGACACATTCATCCATACGGGTCATGCGCGCAAGTGCGCACACAAATGGGTCAAAGTCACGTTATAGGTACACTAATACAATGTGTAACAGACGTAACCGACTAACCGTCGGGCAATTGCGTAACACACTATCAGTAGCAATGGTTCTTTCATTTTGATAGTTCAAAAACATTCATTACGTTATTTACTTTGTTGAACAGACAATTTTTTCGAACATATGAAGCAATGGACTAACAATATCCTTCAAAATGATTCAGCTTGAGATACATAGTATGAATACCGATATCTCCTATTTTAATTATTATTTAATGCTTATTTTATTTCTTGTAGTTCAATAGATTGATTAGTATTTTAATTTCAAACTGATAGCAATTTATTACTTCTAGAGTTAATATATTGTTACAAATTGTTGTTGTTTGTTGTTATATTACTACTTATAGAACACCGCCACAACGTTTTGAGCGATTTCTTCATTACACACACCTCTGGCAACTGTCGCCGACAACAATTGCGGATAAGCGCAGTTTGAGAAAGATACCGAGATAATATTGAGAAGATGATACTTTTAAGTAAACTAGTTCAACAAAACAAAAAAAAAAACTATTTTGTCTTCCAGAGGAAAAGTCTCTAAAACCTACTCCGTGTTCACTAATCTCAATCTCCATTAATATTATCAAGCCAATTTCAAAGCCAATTTCTCAACCATCGTCTGAACCAATTGTGTCAACCAAACACACTTTTCGAAGGCTATAACCATGTTAGCAAAGGTCTCAGCCCAGACCGAGTGTCACCTCCCCTCGAGGAGGGAGGGGGGGGGGGAGAGGGGGGACACAGTTTACAAAACCATATTTTATTAGTTTATTATTTACAAAACTTATACCTATTGTTAGTTATTTTATTTTATTACCTTTCATCAGTAGCAGACTGCCAGCAAACAGAGGATCCGACTCTTCGCTGAAGAACTCCCTGTGATCAGTGAAGTGGTCGAAGTCTTTGACTGTAATGTTCTTGATCAGGTCAGGGTCCCGGATCAAGAGTACAGGCAGCGTAAACTCCAGGAAACCCACGTATCTGAAAATATACGACCATGATTATGTTGTGCACTGACCAGGGAAGCATGGCACAAAAGTAAGTAAGCCTATAACAGTGGGTGGAACATTTCTGCTAATGATGATGATAATTTTGAACTTATTGCTGTTTTTTACTCAGACATAGACTTAGAAAGATACATAAAATAAGCTGTTTCTTGGTTAACAAAGATTAATACAGAATAACTTTAGATTGAAACTTTGGAAAATGTCGTCTAAAACACATAAGGGACGCCCTAGAAGACAATAAATTGCAGCTGGTGCACGTGTATGTACCAGTAGCGCAGCTACCGTTATCATTAGAGGGAAGCCAAAGCAAAATTGTTCAGTTCTCATAAACTCTAGATAACATCAAAATTAATTAACCCAAAAATTAAAGTCATTCCTTTACTTTTCTCAATTTAAAGCCATCTCAAGTCACTTACAAGGAAGGTATCCCGACGTTTCACCTCCGATTTTTTTGTGGCTGATATATGTTATTCTCCATCAAATTTTAAGAGACACGTATTTTTTTTTACCAAATGGATACCTATATATCCATTTGGTCTTTTGGAAAAATATTAACTAGAAGTATGTAAAACCCTCAAACTGCCCCAAAAGGTGGTATTGTTTAGGGGGCTATTTCACCCACAAAAAAAAAAATACGTGTCTCTTAAAATTTGACGGAGAATAACATATATCAGCCACAAAAAAATCGGAGGTGACACGTCGGGATACCTTCCTTGTTAGTCAAAGAGACGCTATCAATACACAAACAGAAACAACAAGGTTTTACAGAATTATTCGCATGTGCCATGAATGTGTACAGAATCAGTAGCAATGTGCTACGGGACACAAAATCACTTGTTTCCGTACCTACAAATTTAGTACCGGATTCTGACAAACGAGGGCAGGCTTATTTTGACTCGGAATTCTTTGCTTAGAAAATTGTAGGCAATTTCGTAATGTTTTCAGTCTTATGATGATGTATTAAACTGGTATTAAATGTCTGTTATGTGATGTGATACACACATAACACAATAATTGCGTAAACACACTATCAATTCCAATCTGAATCATTTTGAGGGATATTGGTAATCCATTGCTTTATTTATTCGAAAAATTGGTTTGCTCAGCAAAGTAAATAACGCGATGAAATATATATATATATATAATATAAATATATATATCTGCGGCTGCTGAGATCCTCAAGCGGCGCAAATACTGTAACTTTATGGGTAAGTACAGCTTTGAGCCGTTTGGGGTCGAAACGCTCGGGGCATGGGGCCCGAGTGCACGTCTCCTTTTCAATGAAATTTCTCGCCGGCTGATCGACACTTCACGTGACCAGAGGGCTGGGTCGTTCTTTGGCCAAAGAATTAGCATTGCCATTCAACGTGGCAATTGCATTAGATATGCATACTAGATCATTCCGTATCTTGTTAGTGTTATCGGCATTGTAGGTAAGCATGGTATGCTGTTTTAATACTAAGTGCATAATGAAAAGCTGGCGAACAGTTAGTACATTGCAGGATTTATATATAGCAGATCTGTGGGGAAAAAAAAGGCATGGAAGTTTGAAACCTTTAAAATTGCTCTCTGAGCTCTTTCAAGAGGAAGCAAATTAGTTTTTGATGCACCACCCCATGAAGTGATACAGTATTGAGTTACAGATTGACATAGGGCCAAATAAACTTCTGTGGTTAATTTTGAATCGGCTAATGTTTGCAATTTTTTAAAAACATATATTCGTTTTCGCACTCTTTTAACTAGGCCGTCAGTATGTTTTTTAAAAGTGAGAATGTCGTCCATTACTACCCCCAGGTATTTTATGTTGCTCTTTTTGTGGATAAAAGGACAATTACCATGGTGACTGTACGGTTTCCACATTGATGGGCATATGGATAAGGGTTAGTAATGTTAAGTTGACGCTTGCGCGTGGAGATATTTTGTGTTGGCGGCATTTAATGTTAGTAAATTTCTATGAAGCCAATTAGACACAGTATTAAAACCGAACGATTTCGAACAGTTCACTAGCGGTTTTTGCGCTAAATATTAAGGCCGTGTCGCCGTGACGTCGTTTTGCCGTCTTTAATATTTACACTACTATACTCGTACAAGTCGTTAATATAAATAAGGAAGAGGGTGGGGCCTAGAATATGGAGCCTCAGAAATGAATTTTGTTGAAATGTCACTATGAAAGTCATCGCTACTGTTAGTGTGTTTACCTATGTTTGTGCCCAGGTAATAGGCTCGCCCCCTATTACCTGGGAATTAATCATAGCTGGCGAAATGTGGGGGGAGTACTATGGGTACACCACTTCCTAACCCTTCGGCGTGATGTTATGTGTGTTGTTAACCCATAGCTACATAGAAATCGTTTTTCATATTTATGGATACCTAGTACAGATAGTGCCATCCACGAAGACGCGCCCCACTCTCATTTTTAATGCTTACAGTACAAGTGTGCAACATTTCGCTAGTATTTTAGTTTTGTCATTACACAATAATTACTTATTAGTGGGTAGTTAGTATCTCCAAAACTAAAACAGCCGGGCGATTCTGTAAAAAATGTCCCCGTGAAATCATAAGTGAAATGAGCACTTAATAGTGTTAATCCCTAGCGAATGACAGCTCACTCCACGCTCACTTCACCCAAGCTTTCACAGTGAGATGGTTACAGAATCGCACGGCAGGTGCGGAATTAACTAGCGATAACCACTAACGATTAGGAAGAGAGTGGGGCGTCTACTCTTTATTAATGGTTGTTATCATGTCATTTGGTTTAAATACGTTTTTATTACTTTATATTTTGTGAATGTGAGAACGTTGTCGGCCTTGTAGACTGAAGATTTGTAGACCATTTTCTAATATATTCAAATCAAATCATTAATTGGTTTGCAAACATAAACCTACAGTGTCCTCCCATACCTTGTAATTAATTAATTAACATTGTAATTTGAAAACATTCATGTAAACTTTGAAAAGAGGTACCGTAGAGTTTCTTGCCAGCTCTACTCCATAGGAAACGACCAATTGGAAACATGCACCTAGCTTCTGACGCTTCTTATGTGCCCTTGTGGGTTTAGGTGATTTATTAAATTTTTATTTAGATTTTGAATGTCAAGTTATGTACCTATTTATCAATTAAACAAAGTAAAATTACTCACTTTTCATCCGGAAACGCATCATGTATAGCTTGAATTTCGTCCAGAAAATGCTTTTTCAAGAACGTAGAATGATACATATTACCGAAAAACGGTACGCCTGGGGAATATTTCACTCCGCGTCGTTTGAAGAAGTTGTTTATTTTTTTATAACTGTAGATGTAGTATACTACGATGGTAGTTAGCAGAAATAATAGTATTTCGAGCATCATGTTGATATGCGTCGCGCGCCGGGAGCCGACTGTGATTGTAGCGCACGGGCATACAGACGTCGGTGAAGAGGAAGTAGAGGGATATATAGATCGCTAGTATGACATGTATAGGTAATATAGAACGTAGTATGGGTATTCTTTCAATACTAAGGCCCATCGTTCACAAGGCTTCTCAAAAGTGGCCAGTTATAAACTCAAATCACTAATGAGTACCCGGAATGTCACAGCGCTAGTATTTCAATGGCGAAATACTCCGAATTATTTTATTCCGAATTTCGATGTTCCGATTTTCAAAAGTCCGAATTTCATAATACCTAAGAATTATACAAGATGTCTTTTACAAAAATTATAATGTATTTTGAAATTCGTATTTGTGATTGACGGAATAAAGTTTTTCGTATTTATGTAGTGTACCCATTAATTAAGTCGATGTCCACCATCCTATATTTTTATTGGTAATTATTATTATAAAACAGACTGGGTTCGAACCCACGACCTACAACTCGTACGTCGCGCGTCGAGGCCGTTACTACTGGGCCACCTAGACGCGTTAGTTTGTGGAAATTATTTCATCACCTCTGCTCTCAAAACGGTGAAGGAAAACATCGTGAGGAAACCGGTATGTCCTAGAACCAAAAGCTCGAAGACATATGACATCCACTAACCCGCACTGGGCTTGCGTGGTGGAATATGGCCCACTCCTTCTCAAAAAGAGGGAAGGCCTGTGTCCCACCATTGGGAACATTATTGGCTTATTATCCATATTAATATTATAAATTTGAAGTTACCTTTTCACGCCTAAGCGTAATTTGGCAAGGAGACAGTTGGCATCCTGCGGATAGGCTACGATTTGGGTTAGGAGATAGGATACTTTTATCTCGGTAGTATGTCCCCGTGGGACGATATCCGACATCCACACGAGTTAAACCACGAGCAAAAACTAGTGTTATTATAAAAGAAGGGTAAAAAAAAGACAAAAACAAATCAAAGGTAGGATTCTGGGACCCCACGTCGCATTTCATGATTTGAACCGTCAGTTATGTTTTTCTTCATGATTTAATGACCTTACTCATATTACTTACCAAGCAATTGACCGCTTTATTCTTTAACCAACAGAATACATTATCGATCGTTCGTTATAGAGACTACCTACGAAATGATAATAAGGGCATTGCACGCGAATGCAATAATAATAGTAGGAAGTCTGCTTGTAAACAAGTTTTGTGATAAGATATCCACTATTCTTCAATACGATCGATATTGCCTTGTCATTGTTGTTGTGATAAAAAAGGTTATATATAACTCCGACGAGTCCCTGCACCCTAATTGCGTAACGCACTATCATTCTGAATTTGAATAATTTTGAAGAATATTGCTAACCCATTGCTTCATTTTTTCGAAAAAAATATCTGCTCAGCAACGTAAATAACGCAATGAATGTTGTTGAACTGTCAAAATGGAACCCATTGCTTCTGATAGTGTATTACGCAAATATCCCACTGATGGAGAGAGACCGTGAGGTGGGCAACGACTGCACCTGTGATTGGGCACAGTTCATCGTGATTACGACCGCTGTCAAGTCAAGAGCAAAGCGAAGAACATGAAGATAACTCATTTACAGTTTCATGTCTGGACTGCCAAGTTGTGCTCAGGGCCCTTATTCACTATGATCAGTTAGCGATCCCTTACTTCGAAACCACGTCAATTCCTTAGCTAATGCCGCCAATTTCGCGTTGATGTCATAGAGATTTACGGCCCAGTAAAGGATTGTGGTTCAATCCCTAGGGTAAAGTGGTACTGGGTCTTTCTTTTAGGAATTTCTTAGTAGCAACCCGGAGTCTGGGATTTGTGCCCGATTGATGGCATTGGCAATGGGGCAATGGTTTCGCCTCATCTTTATTCTATCTATACTAATTTGTGTGTGTGAACCGAGCATTATCCCCACTTATGTTGGGGTCGGCTTCCAGTCTCACCAGATGCAGCTGAATATCAGTATTTTACATGAAGCGACTGCCTATTTGACCTCCACAACACAGTCGGTGTAGATACCGCTGCACTGGTCCATAATTTTTTCTTGTCCAAAAAAGCCAAAATTTTAATATTTAATTCATTGAACGTTATTAATAATAACGTTAATTGAATAATTAATTAATGAATATTTCATATTTATTCAAATTTTGGTTAACCTAACCAAAATTTTGACGCAGATGATAGTAATATGTAGACGGTAATCCTATCTTACTTCCAACTTATAAACGTGAAAGTTTGTGAGGATGTATAGATGGATGGATGCATGTTTGTTACTCTTTCACGTAAAAACTACTGAACGGATTTGGATGAAATTTGGCACACAGATAGTTTATAACTAAGATTAACACATAGAATACATTTTGTCGCGATATTCTTAAGGCATCGAAACTTATGCGAGTAAAACCGCGGGGAACTGCTAGTAACTTAATATTATCGTCTACATACTATTCAATGAGTTCGATTGAGCTTCCAAGTTCACGCTCTAGTACTTACTACACGTATGTACTATACAATAAGCTGTATACCTGCATATGTGTTAACATGCTTTGGTCTTGAGTAGGTACAGCCTCAATTAGTTCATTAGTATCGGAACTAATTGAAGTCACGACATACATAATAAATATGTATAGCGATTGAATCTGATGTCACTTTATCAGAAGTGGTTTATCTATGTTAATTGTTTCATTAGTATTGTTGATCCCACTAATAATTTAGAAAATAAATTTGGGATGCAAAAATGCTGTTGGACCTCTCGGGTGGCGTATTCGATGCTTTAGAAATGCTACCTATTACTGGCAGACTTGTTCCGCCGAGTATAGGTCTCCTCTCTTTTGTGCCATGCTTCCCTGGTCCATCCGAGGTTTGCTTTTTCCGCATGATCACATTGACTATTGACATAATTGTGCTGCTTATAAAAAAACCATCTCCAAGGTACTGCAATAACGTAGCAGTCTCATCTGGGCCCCAATTCTGTACTATTCCCCGCGAAATCTTACCACGTACAAACCACGTCCCGTACGGACAACATGTACGTATTTTGACAGTTCAAATCACGCCTTTGCATCATAGAGAATAGCAGATGTCGAGATTAACTAAGGAATCGACGTGGTTTCGAAATAAGGAATTGTTAACTGACTATAGTGATTTAGCACCCAACACCCTGGAACATACCATATTATAAAGTTTTGTAGGGCAGATAATGTGCATGGAAAGTCAAGATGACAGTTAACAGTTGCACGTCACATGGTACAAATAACTTGACACTTTACTTTTCGTCTCATATTGACCTGCTATAGCTTGGTAGCCCCCAGAAGGCAATATAATATTGTATAACTAGTAGTGCCTTCCTGCTACTAACTATTTGCGTAAAATATTTGTTAGTTTAACTAACCGAAGCAGAGTTTACCCTGCTTCATTATACACCGCTGAACGGTTGGGTAAACGGAGTTACCAAGTTAAACCATGAAAGAGTGAGTCGGTCCCTTTACTAAAGTTCCGCTACAATGTCTGTTGGGCCAACACTTTCTTGACATTATATGACAATCATGCGCACTTCGTGGTTGTAAATTAGGCTGTGTGTTTTGTTGGTTAATTTGCGGTTCAGTAAAAGGTAAGGTACGTAAACACATCGTCAGTATGTGCCCCTTAAGATTTAAAATATTACACTACTACAACACTGAATTCTTTACGAATAGTCTAAAGAATACTTCAAAAAGAGTACAATGTTTCGACTTGGATTCGAACCATCGCATCACCGAACGTCGTCATATTCATACCGGCAATTTGACGAACTAGCCAGCAAATTGTGCTGGACATATCCGCCGCATGTCAGACGACTAATGGGCCAAACAAACATAGAAAAAATAAAATCTTTTCTCTTTATAATATTAGTTTAGATTTTAGAAGAGTCCTTTCCAAGTGACTTGTAATTTAAAGTCTGTAATCTTTTACAGACTTTAAATTACACAAGCAACACACACAACACAAAACAAGTACAAGTTTTTTAATAACATACTTCGTTTTATCTTTGGCACTGTAATAGAGCTTGTAGACAATTGTTTTAAAGTTTAAGAAGATTTTCATATGATAGAGTCACCCATGTTTCTCCCACTCTTCTTTCACATATTAGCAAAACCTTTTTAGCTCTATTTTATTTTTAGAAACGGCGAGTGGCACCTACGAAATTAGTTTTGGAACAGTTTATGATATATTTTTTAGGCGTCTAGCTCTTACCTAGTTTACTTAGAAATACTTAGGTCTTATACTATTTTAGAAATATTTTATTTGCTTGCTTTGAAATACAGAGTTAGTTGACTACCTTCAGTTTTTTGACAGCGTTATTAATGAATGGTCTTTGTACTTTGTGTAGGTCTTAATTGAGTCTTCTTGAAATTGATAATAATGGAGGTTTTAACGTTCCATGATGAGTCAATAGTGGTTTGCAAAAAATAACTGTTACGTGAAAATTTACATTTAAGTTTTATAGTTAAACAGATTCTGAGATCGGAACATTAAAAACTTCCCAAATCTATATGTTACAATGTTTGTTTATTCTTTTATATCTTTCCTATACGGCCATAAACATCGTATGTATATCTAAGTCAAATAAAACGCGAAACAAACTTGGTTTCGTAGATTTAGTGACATTAAAACCATTGAATGAACAACTGTCATAAATACAACGATAAAAGTTCATCTAACTTTGTTGGGTCGTAGTAGTGCCCAACGAAATATTTGACAAGACTTCAAAAGTCGCCGACTTTGGAAGTCGAAGTCTTAAGTCTGGCCTATGGAGTGTTAAGAGTTTCTTGTTCTGTATTTAATTTGAAAGAATAATGTTTCCGTTTGAGTAATATTGCCGGGAAATTATAAAGTAAAATGGGGGAATTTAACCTCAGCATATTTTGGGTAGAGCGATTCTGGAAGATAGAAAGGTATTGTGACGCAACTTTAGCTTTAGAACAGTGAACATCTATATCTATAGTAATAATAAAGCAGAAGAGTTTGTTTGTTTGAAAGCGCCAACCTCTGGAACTATCAGTTGGATTTGAAAAGTTATTATTCCATTTGATAGCCTAATTCTTGATAAAAAAAAAGTAGCAGTAATAGCGTGGCCAGGCGATATGATGCGACAGGGTGGGTCGAGGGAACAAGAAATTTTAGGCGGACGAATTAGCGGGCAGAAGCTAGTAGCTAATCACACTAATATTATAAAGGCGAAAGTTTGTGAGTGTGTGTGCTTGTATGTTTGTTACTTCTTCACGCTCAAACGGCTGAACGGATTTGGATGAAATTTGGTACACAGATAGTTTATAACCGGGATTAACACATAAAACACTTTTTATCCTGATATTCCCACGAGATCGACACTTATGCGGGTGAAACCGCCGGCACAGCTAGTAAAATATAAAGTAACGAGCACTTCATAATTTTTATTGGATACATGATAATGTAGCACTATCTACAACGCCAAAGGAGGTCGGAGGAGCCTCCCTTTTCTATGGAGGATGAGTGAACTGTACACCCTGTTCCTGCTCTCTCTTTAGTCGTTCACTCTTGACAGAGTGGTCGTGGTTGATGACTCTGCATTCTCTTTGGCCAAAGCAGCCCTCGCGATGCTACTCCACTTATTCCGGTCTTCAGCGTCTCGGAAATTCTGAACTATGGAGGTTTGTGTTGACGCTTTGATAAGGTCTGTCCAACGCGTAGGTGACCGACCGCGTGACCGCTTGCCCTCTACTTGTCCCTGGACAACGAGCCGTTCCATAGAGTGTTCGTTACGAACCACGTGGCCGAAATATACCTCTATAATAATAGTACGGGTCGATCGATGGTTTAGCTGCGCTTGCCGCGGTTGGTTTGTAGATAGGTGACCATACATTACATATCAGAACCCCTCCGTGCCTCGGAAAGCACCTTAAGCCGTTGGTCCCGGCTGTCATTGACAACCAGTCTTACCAAGGGGTATCGTGTTACCCGGTAACTAGGTTATGGAAGTCAGATAGGCAGTCGCTCCATGTAAAATACTGGTATTCAGCTGCATTCAGTTAGATTGGAACCCATCGCCAAAATAATTGGGGGATAAGCCATAGGCAGAGATTGATAATGGATGTACACACGGTGACATATTCATGGCGACATTTCCAGTTTTAGCTGACCTCGCTTTGTATAGGTTTTTCGCATAGTGATAAGTCAGCTTATACTGGAAATGTATAGCTTGATATGTCGTCTTGCGTACACAGTAATTAAGGTAACGTTCAAAATCAAAAGTCATTTATTCAAACTAGGCTGAGAATCAGCACTTTTCGAAAGTCAAAATTACAAAAGACATTCCCCCAAAACGCCCGCCCTCCACCATTTCCTAGTGCTTTCGCTGGGGAGAAGAAGTAGCGCAACCAACTCCCCTGTTCAGTTAGAAAATACTTGAGCTAACACCTGTAAGCTGATGGTTTAGTAAACTTTTTGGGAACTGTGTTTAAACAGTACGTGAAAAACTAATATACGAGTATTGCAATGTAACCCGTCTTTATATATACGAATAACGCCTCTTTCAAATACCCTACATTGTTACATTACGAGCCTCTTCCGCCTCTCTTTTTATCCTTTACAAGTGTTAAAATGTCATCCCATAGATTTATTAGCAACACAGATCGGCATTCGAGCCTTCCATGAAACGGCTCAGTTGTGATTTACAAAACCCCTTGAAAAATGAACGAAGAAGAATTTTAAGGGGCTCGTTCCCAAAGGGTGCGGACGGGATCTATTACTAAGGCTCTACTGTCCGTCCATCTTTCACAGGGCTGTATCTTTTGGATAGTAAATATGTAAATAACACTTGTTATGTTCACATAGTGTGAACTACTATGCTTACTATAACAAGAAAAGAAGAGAAGAAGAAGAAAAAAAACAGAAACGTCTTTTTTACTAAAGTATTCAAAATATATATATTATTATGTATCGGTAAATATTGTACGGTGACACGAAACCCTTCGTGCGCTTTTTTTTTTCAATGCTCATCATTTTTTGTATGATCTACCGTCACTTGGCTTGATAAGCAGTGACTATACATACCTCTTATTTTTTTCTACTATTAACAATAAAAAAACTTGACTTCCGAGAAAAGTCTTCGGTGAAAACTTTAAGGTACTTTTTTATCAAATCAGGTACATCGAAAAGTTTAATTAAACTTAATGGCAAATTCACTCTAGCAAATCTTTGACATCAAAAAGAACTAAAAAAAAAGTTCGTTTAAGGTAATAAATGATTCTAGCTTAAGTAGAACTTAGCTTGAAAAATACATTTACTAGAAAATGCCTTTTTATTTTAGTTCTCATTCATAAACACTAAGGAAATACTGGCACATTTACATTTACAACACAAAATACTCTACCTACTTAAAAAAAAAATCAAAATAAAAGGTTCCACAGACTTGAAAAGTTATTATTACCCAACCGTTAAGCACATCGTTCTATCGAAATGTCAACTAAAGATATATTTTTAATGAAAAGTATAACAAAAAAATATAATTCAGGCAGAGAGGCGTGCAAACGACAAAACATTCGCTCATCATAATAGAGTAATGGAAGGGTAACGTGGGGAAAAGTGGAACACAGGAGTGTTTCCGCTCATGATCGTGTATTGGGTCTAAATACTCTGAATTCATTTTTGTGTTCAATCAACTCAGCCTATCGCAGTCCACTGCTGGACAAAGGCCTCGGTATAGGTGCTGGGAATTTTTGTGTTACTTTAAAGAAATGATTAGGCATTTGTCAAAGGTTTAGAGGGTCGGTTCCAATTTGCTGCTTCTTGTAAAAAAAATCTGAACAGACAGACTTTGTCCTGTTTCCTCGAACTCGATCGCAGCGCCACCTACCGGGTGCAGTTGTCTAAGCCATCCAGTGGCACACTCAATCACGCACTAAAATGTTTATCATCATCGGTCAACCGTTCAGTTATTTAGGAATTCAGTAACATACACACGTACAGAAGAATTATAACAGCTGACTTTTTTACCGTCTGGACGAATGAAGGGTGAATAGAGTAGAAGCCTGTTGCACAGCTCTTTTTTTCACAAAAAAAACAATCGGTAAATCGAGAAATAATTTAAAAATTAAACTACGCGCGGAAATAATGAATGGATTCGTAGCGACATTCAATCCTTTTATTGAGGCCATCGGCCGGCTTCAATCAAAGTATTGAAAGTAGAAAATATGCACAAACACCAACAACGGAGACAAATACTCGTAAGTTATCTCTGTTGTACATAGAACATTCATGTCTTGAGACAAAACACAAACAGTTTTCTGTAGTTTACAGACAGTTTTGGCTATGAAACTGTTTTGTTTCTAATTACGCTCGCTATTATTATTATAATAGAACGATAGTACAACCGCAAATTGGGTACTTAGCCGGTAAAATTATATCGTGAGTGCTTTGTTTCAATTACGGTTAATTTAGATTTAGCTCAAGTTTATTATATAAAAGACTGGAAGACGAAGTGTCGGTCGTCCGGCGTCGAAATAGGCAGGAGACATTGTTACCATCGCGGGTGGAACCCGGATGCGGCTGGCACAAGAGGGTGGGGATTGGGAAATGAAAATAGAAACATGTGATCAGCAGTGAGGAAAGTCCTAAAATAAAAAAAAAAATCGAAGACATGTGACGTCTACCAACCCGCATTGGGCCCTGCGTGGTGAATTCCGTCCTACTCCCTCACAGAGAGGAGGCCTTTGTCCCAGCAGTGGGAATTTTATAGGCTGTATATGTATGCTGTGGGTGAAGTCGGGCTGTGGATGATGATGATGGAAGTTTATTTGAGAAGACAAGGTACCTCATATAATCCTTAGTTACTATTTGCATTTGACTAATTGTTCTTTCATCATCTGTCTAGCCTTTTCCCAACTATGTTGAGGTCGGCTTCCAGTCTAACCGGATGGACCTGAATACCAGTCCTGAATGCCAGTGCCTATCTGACCTCCACAACCCAGTTACTGGGTAATATGATACCCCTAGGTAAGACTGGTTGTCAGACTTTCGGGCTTCTGATTACCCGTAACGACTGTCAAAGATCCAAGAATGGCAGCCAAGACCAACGGCTTAACGTGCTTTCCGAGTCACGGAGGGGTCTCGGTATGTAAAGATGGTCACCCAACCATAGAACAACCGCGGCAAGCGTAGCTTCACCTGATCGATCGACCCGTGCAGCTGTTATTATTTAGTCACGGTCCCCCCTGACTAATTGTACTTTAAAGAAAATAATAAAGGACTTTTTATTTAAAGCGGAAACTTGATATCAAATTAAAAGTGTCACGACTTAATCTAAGTACACATAAGTAAAGGCGGGCACTAAATGAACGGAAAATAAATTACAAGGCAAAGACAGCCGGAAAAATTCATTATTTTATACTTATCTTGATAACATGGCTTTAAATCTGTTCGATTGAAATCTTTTCAAGACATAATTTTCTCTTTGAAAATTGGTAGATAGGGTAGACAAGCTTTTGTGTAATTAAGATACGTTTTAGAGCTGGCAATAAATTTTATTGTGACTCGTAACGGACGCGGTTGGTTAAATTACTATGAGGTCGAGTCTTTACTTATATGTTAACAAAATTTTATGATATTGGTAATTAAAATGATGTCTGACTTAATTTATGACCATGACTCTTTGATTCTGTTGTTTTTTTTTTTTAATAAATATGTTTTTACAGAATGTTTATTTTGATTTTAGGTAATTCTTAACTAAAGTATGAATAAGTAATTTATAATAAAGCGTGGGGTAGTAATTTACTGTAATTTCCTACTAGGTTGTTATTTTTGACCTTTAAAAAACACAGATTTTTTATTTTATAAACATAATTGTGCACAAAATTGCATAAATAAGTTTTAAAGCATCTAACGTTTTTACATTCATCAGAATACCACACAACCGACATACTAGCATAAAAAACCCTGTAGGTGGGAAAAATGCAGGAAAAACTGTAAGTGGGGACGCAGATGCGAGGCGCCGACAATGTTGCGCCTGTCTTTTTCACACATATGCAGTTTTGCATGGAGTGAATGAGAAGGCAATCAACTTTTTGTATTAAAAAGTGGTTGTTAATTGCAGTTGCTTAGGTATTCTTTTTTGTACACTGTCTGGAGCGTTCCGAGTGTGCGCTTAAAGAATAATTTGTGTAAATAGATTTTCGTTTTATTTTTGTGCTGGTTTTATGGGAATAACGATTTTGAAACCTTTATTGCAATACAACTGTCCATCGCTTGTTCTAAATTTCGTTCAGTTGGTACCTACAATCTTAAATTAATTCTGCTTCAAGTACTACGCTGATATTATTTCTAAATTACACAAGCTTTTAAAACCCAAATTGCTACATAATCATTATTATTTTTGAAAAGTTAATGCGTTTAGGTAAGCTCGAAAATTCGGAACTTACTTAGAATTCTGGGTTGATGCATCATTACGTCCGACAATTACTAGGTACGCATGTAACGTAGGCGTCGTCTATAAACTCAAGTGTGAATTGTGATCATCAGACTTACTTAGTTATCCTCAATATGATGTCCTTACTCTGCACTTGTGAATTTAATTACTATTGTATTATTATTATCATCAACAAATAATCTGGCCACTTGATATGTATGTTATGTATCATATCTCTTTATGACATGTTGTACAACGGGTGTAAAAAGACCCTTAACGAATCCGAGAGTCACTTGTTTTTCGCTTTATTATGATCATTATTTCCATCTGGTTACAGAGGTATTGAATGTCTTCCAACTTATTTTTGATTTTACGAAAACAAGTTTTAAATGTTATGACTTAACTTTGTATACTCCCACGACCCCTGTACCGTTGCATACATCCATAAACATAATGTTTTGCGTGCTTTACATTGCGCGCACAGCGAATTTTCACACCAAAACTAAAAGTCGTTTCCCTTCAATTATTTTTTATTTATTTATTCCTTTATTTCAGGCAACAAAGGCCTATAGAAAAAACACATACACAATAAGCGATCCTTGTCAGTCTTTTTACAGCCGTATATTCCTAATATCCTAGTACCTATTGCAAATTTCGTTCAGTATAATGACCACTGTTGCAATTCCAGACGTCAATCAATCAATCAACTCAGCCTATCGCAGTCCACTGCTGGACATAGGCCTCTCCCAGACTGCGCCACAACACCCTGTCCTCCGCCTTCCGCATCCAGACGTACTGCGTCGATAATCTTCGGTCTTTTTACAGCCTGTACATTCCTAATATCCTAGTACCGATTGCAAATTTCGTTCAGTATAATGACCACTGTTGCAATTCCAGACGTACTGCGTCGATAATCTTCGGTCTTTTTACAGCCTGTATATTCCTAATATCCCAGTACCTATGCAAATTTTGTTCAGTATAATGACCACTGTTGCAATTCCAGACGTATACGGCATAATATCGTGTTATCTACATATGCCATTCAATTACTGGCATTATGGCACTAATGATTCGTGCGAGTTATCGAAATCTACTAAAATATTATTATATCACCATCTAAATGCTAACGTGAGTGGTACCAGAACAATCTATGTAGGTTGGATTTACATTATATATGCAGGTTTGATTATGTTAGAAGCAATGTGTTGTCAAAAGAAAGCGTAATGGGTGGTTTCAGCGATAAAACAATTAAGTACATACAATACTTATGTTTTTTTTTTACAACCAAGACTTCTCCGTGCCCCGCGAAGCACGTTAAGCCGTTGGTCCCGGTTGTCATTCGTGGATTTTTGAGAGTCGTTACGGGTCGTCAGAAGCCCGGAAATCTGACCAGGGGTATCGTATTACCCAGTAACTGGATTATGGAGGTCAGATAGGCAGTCGCTCCATGTATTCAGCTGCATCCGGTTAGACTGGAAGTCGATGATCTTTTTTAGCCTATACTGTACCACTGCTGGGCAAAGGCGACCCACAAGTCCCACCAGAACTCTTCTCCCGCGCCACCTCGAAATTATCCTCGCGGCACGCGTCCAGGTCATCTCGCCACCGCTTTCTGGGCCAACCTCGGCGCGCCTTCCATGTTCAGGCATGCATTTACATATCAACGTTGTTGGTGGGATTGGTGTTGGTGGGGGTTAATTTATAAACGCTGCTTAAATCCAAGTTAAGCTTAGCGCATGCTCAACCAAACATTTTTAACGTTTAAACTTCTCATAACTTTAGGTAACCTTTTATAAAGCAACCCCTTTATTCTAAATCTGAACTTCAAGAATTTTCTTGAAATTCAGCTTAAAAATAAATTATTTAAACGAAATAGGTACCAATAGATCAAAATACAGTCAACGCGTCTTGGCAAACTACAGTGCTGTGGTGCGCGTATTGTCAAATTACTGCACGAATAATGTACTGTTTTATACCGCGTTATTTGGCGAGCGCTGAGCCAAACCAGACTTTATTTTAATATATGAGCTCTCCTAGAGGCATAGCATACGTCAGCTTAAGATGTAAGTGGTGGAGCGTTATTTATTTATTTTATTATTTATGTACACATAGTACATAAATAATAAAATATCATAATAATTATGATAATAATAATTATGTCATATGGATATGACATAATTATTATTTGAGTACAAAGGTTTAAAAGTCTGGTTATATTTTTCTTTTATTCAGCGTGCTTTGATTGAACACAAGAAATTGTTAATTAACAGCACAATCTGAATCATTTTAAAGGATATTTATTGCTAAACCATTGCTTTATATGTTCCAAAAATATTTTGTTTGCTCAAAAACGTAAATAACGCAATTAATGTTGTTGATCTGTCAAAATGAAAGTCATTCCTACTGTTAGTGTCTAACGCAATTACCCCGCTGATTGCTGACTATGTAAGTACATATCTCTAAGTATTGTTTAGCGCACCGTAGACCCCCGTCCACTTTAAAGTGATTGATGGTTCTTGTGCCCTTTTTCAGGAACTTAGCTAGCTCTTGGTCTACCAACAGAATCGAATTATTGTAAACTGAAAATTAACCAAACAGACAGAGAAATACTGTGCCGATGATAATATTTATATAATTACGTACATATTATAATAATGATTATTAAATATTTCCTTTATTTATATTTTTATTTTACAGATCATGAAATCCAATTCGCAATAAGGTGGGTAGACCTTTTCTTATTTGAACCTCACCAACATTTTTCTTCAAAGAAAACTAATTCAAAGAAAAAAAAGTTAAAGAAAATGCCTACAGCGCATTTAAGTTGTTATCTACGCATTTTGCTGTAGTCCAAGAAATCCCTATAGATCGCTTCAATAATGGCTAATGGATTGCTGCGATGGTCTTAAGAGGCTTTTACGTAGGTTTTACATTCGCAATAAATATTTGAGTTTCATAAAAAAAAAATTATATGAAGTTGGCATTCGTTTTTACGATATCCACCAGAAGTATATTTGTTTCGGAGCCAACAGCATACGGCATGTATACCACAAGCCACATTTATCATTGTGTGTTAAAATACGGTATAACTAATGGATGCAGGCTTTTATAATATTTAGTGCGCTGACTCCAATTAGGCTTTATTATAAAATATGTGCGTTGGCATGTTGGAGGCATACGGGCATAGTGCATGTCAACTGCTTTTGTACTTTAGCAAGAGAGATGGCTTTAAAATGTATAAATTAATTTCCACTAGGTCTGGCTTGCGAGTGAATACAGCTCCTCAAATTAGTTTTTCTGCGCAATTAGTTCTTTTCGTGTATTAATTAAAGTTTTGCGTGGTTCAGGTTTTAGTTTGACGTTTTAATTGTTAAGAAACATATTTAGTTACGGTTTTACGTGAAACTGAAGACATTTGCATTCTAGATTGGTTTTTTTTTTTAATGAAAAACTAAGCATGACCAAGATATAGTACAACAAATGAATTATCCATGCGCAATATTTTTGTTTCGAGCTTAGTTTATCATACAAACAATTCTCCCTAACAAAGCGAATATAGTTTCAAATCACCATTCATCACGGACAAATTTCGAAACTGTAACATACAATAGTTTACATGCATATTTGTAAAAAAAACTTTACCTACCAACGATTTTTCAACTTTTTTGCCGATGCGATTCGTTCGTAATATGTCAAATATCGTGACAAATCGTTGTACGGGGACAATTCCAGATTTATTTATGGGAACAGACAACAACGTGTAAATTATGTATGTTTATGTTTACTCTATGGCAAAAAATGTTTGAAGCTATTTGTTTTGGCAAATCGTTATTTTGATGAAGAATTTGTGAAATAAATTCGGGATTCAATAAATAATGGTTTTAAGCTTGTAATTTTTTATGCTTTTAGTGTAGTTCCAACAAATCTTAACAGACAAACAACTCCTTCAAAAAATGATTTCCAAAAATGGTATTATGTCTCTCATACACAGGTGTTGCTTGTCACCTTATAAAAAGCTCATGAAAATATCGTATTTGATGCGAAAATGTGTACAACGTACATTAATCGTAGGGGAGAGAAAACAGGTAGTACAATGTAGATAATACGTTTTGTACGAAAAGGAAGCACGGTAAATTGATATTTAGCTGAAATTTTATCTACATAAGGAAAGGCTCGTTTAGATCATCTAATAAGAGGCGCTAGGTACCTATTACACGTTTATGTGCACGCTTGAAATAAGCCATTATGTAAGGTTCATTCGTTAAAGACGGCCATAGTTTTTTAGGCTTCAATAAAACTGAAAATATTGAGATCACAACTAAACTTTTATTTTTAAGAAAATCGACGACAATCAGTCTTTAGAGAATATATTTTTATTTAAAGAAAAACTCTCACCCGGCCATATTCGGAAATGATGGCCGTAGTACAGCGCAGGTGGCCGGCACTAGACCTGCCTCTGCCTTTCCTTGATTTCTTTTTTTTTCCTTTTTTTCTTCTATCCACATTTAGAGCACATGTCATCAAAAGGTGTCCAATTCGCATGTACTCACAGATTACAAATCGAAAATTGAACAATCTTCAATGAGATTTATAATAATTTTCGGGATGTGGCGGCGCATGTAGCGTAGAAGCGAATAAATAAGCAAAGCCAACTCTCCCGTACATTGTTTACGGGAGAGTTGGCCAATTAATATAATTTGTTCGGTAGGAACAGCTGTTCCTACCGTTAGGACACAGGATTTTTACCACTAGACCAACACTACTCTCCCCACCTATGGTAATCTCTAACAAAGGGTCTCGCCGGGTTTCCAAATGAAATCTGCACTGGCGTCTTTTTTGACATTGGTGCCTTTAATATGTTGCTAGTAGTTAAAAATATTTTTTGGTCAATTATCAAACCCCTAACTCCATTCGTTTTTGGAAAATGAGAGTTACAACCTCTAACTTCAAAATTATTTTTCTACGAAACTATGATAGATATTCGCATGAAACCAACGTGAAAGCTCTTAATTAGCTCTACATGAAATATTTTTTTTATAATTTTTTAAATAACTATTCATTAAATAACAAATTCGAACAGACGAAGAAATTCTAAAATACCAAGTTTCTTAGGCTAAGTACTTTCGGAGGCTATTCAATACAAACAAACACACGCAAAATAGGCACACTTTTGTATTTAATGCTAGCCAGGATATTCATTTACGATAAATGAGCTCAACATCGCTTATTATAACTCACACACCATACAACCTCACTAATCACACTTAGACCCACAACCATGCTCACTCACGTATACACTAACATACTCACTCGTGACACACGCATCACACGTATTTGCGCGATTTGGCCTGTTTCCTGTACGTTTATTATTTTGCAGTGCCGTTTGTATAATCTTATTTACCGCTTTTATCTTATTTTTATTATTAGTCTTGCATGTCAGTTGCATATATCTACGTCTTCTACATTTCAATTGCATAGTAATTAATGATAAGTGGAAGCGCGGAGACTCCTAACACAAGCAATGCCTTGCTTAAAAGGAGATCTCCAAAAATATGTATCTAAATGTCCATTGTAATTGAAATAAACATTTTTATTTTATTTTTTATTTTTATGAAACAATCAATTCTTTCCTATTTATAATATTATATTATTTACAAACAAAGCAGCGTTTTTAACCGCTTCCTACTCCAGAAGCGGCTCCTCAATGAAAACCAAGCTATCTCAAGCTCAGTTCAGCTCATAAAGAGTTGTTGAAACGACGCGTGTGCTGCAAAAATAAATTCTCTGTACCTAAACCTACCAGGACAACAACACGGCGCATTAGTCACGCGGCTGCAAATAGAGACATACATCTTTGGCGGTTATCTGTAGGGCTACCTCTGCTCTGGCTGGAGTTCTTAATTTGTTGAGGCATCCACAGGCAAGCGCGGTTAAGCAGACGACAACCTCATAGGCTGAATAGCGAGATGTCCCCAAAAAAGAAAAATAAGGCTACCTCCTGTCCCTTTACCGGTGCAACAGTGACTAGATCGCAATCTATTAGCACCTTAATTGTTTAGGTAGGAACTCTAAGTTGGTCTAGTGGACGCAAATGCTGCTGCTGATCATGAGGTCTTGGGTTCAATTCCCAGGTCGGGTAAAGTATTATCGGGTTTTTCCATCAGGACATTCTTTGTAGCAGGCCGGAGAATGGGTTTGTGCCCGATTCATTACAATACGCTCGCCACCTATTACATTGGACTTAAACATAGGACACCAGAAGGTACGTAGTACCAACGTTAGAGAATGAGCTACCCCCAAAACTGATAAAGCATGTCAAGTCTAAGGACCAACTTAAAGAAAGTTCTACAAAAACATTATTTCTCACTGTATCCATAGATATGTTTGTTAGAAACCTTACGTTGGTGAAAATGCTTTTGGTAAAATGTACCTAAGTTTTTTGATCTCCACTGTAGGTATATTATTTTATGGTTTTCATAGCATAGTTTAGTTCCGGCACAATTATTTTTAAATTACAACATTTGTAAACCATTGTTAGACGAGAACAACTGCCGAAAAATTGTTATGCAGTTTGGCAGAGTTTATGTACGCTATTGTTAATACAGATTTTGAATAAATAAATAACTTAGATGTCGAAACGTAGGTGTTACTCTAGGTACACCTCTACCGTATATAAAGAAGATTACGTGAAGTTATAATGGTATAAACTTAAAGTTTTGTGGCTTATCATGTAAGTAACGTAAACATTTTTGCCAAGCATTTACAGCCTGCCTCTTTTAGTATAACTGTTTCTGCTCAATTGTTACCATGCTGGAAAAAAAAAACTGGAAAAAACATAGTGGGTGCAAGCAGACCTTACGACGTGGCAGCCCTATGCACACAAATAAGGTACCCAACACACGACAGGTAATCCGCGCCAGTGAGTCGGCTACACACGTGTTGCGCTGAGCGATTTCATTCAAGTTTCGCACTTTCGTCTAAAGGCCACTGCGCACGGTCAGATACGTCAGAATTGTAAGAAATCCGTGCCGTATGTGGCTGGCTGTTCCGTCCTCATGATCGATCGTCGTTCGTAGGCTACGAACGACCACAAGGACGTGGAAGTAGAACATCTTATAAAGGATCGCCATAGTCTAAAAATATTTCTTCCGTAAAACCACGTAATATGTGAACCAATTGGTGATGACTAATTTCCATGACATCTACCAACCTGTACTGGGGTCGGCGTGGCTGATTGCAGTCCATTCCTTCTCAAAGTGAGGAGGTCAGTGGTCCCAGCAGTGGGAACATTATAGACTAATTTCCACCAGGTAGCCCACTGTCTAGGGTCTCGTTACTTATTAATTACAATAAAAAGGCATTATTTTATATCTTACATAAAAACTGCCCTTGTCCACAATACTTAAAAATAATCCCATAAAATCTTATCCTAACATAGTTTCTGGTTCCGTAACTGCAATATAAATAACATAACGCGTTACTGGGCAGGTAATCAAAACAGATGACGCGCGTAAGGCGGATAGCTCCGAGGTTTACCGCAGGGCTGAAACAATGGAGGGAAAAGTGCCTTATACATCTGCTACATTACTTACTTCTCACCAGAGTTTTCTTCTTGTAAGGTCAGGGAATATTGGGGTAACATAAAGCTTTATGATAACTACGTCACTAGGGTGTAGCCTTTGATGGGCTGTAGGGATATCATTGAACTACAGTGTAGTTTGTATGAATTTTCCTGCATGATCAAGTTTTTATTTACGTCGAACAAAATTGTGTTTTTCTACTTTGGATTCAAAATATGATTAAGCATTCGCTTGATTATACTTAGAATCCAAGTAAGCACAAAATGTAACAACATCGATCGTTAAGATTAAGAAAGTCTAACTTCAAACATTAGGTGCTACTGGTGCTAATGAACTTTGTTTGATCTCATATTTCATTGAAAATGAAAATTAATCCCTATTGCTCCTGCTTTTCTGGTAACTCAATAGTTACTCGGCAAATTACTTTAATTAATTACTTTTACTTTAATCATTGTTAGTTTCATGAATTACATTTTCTAATTGGTATCGCAGTGAATTATATTGTTAACACTGGAATATTTATAATGCGAATCTACAAGCAGACAGAAAAACTTTCACGTATATTAAATTCAGACATTATTATTTACTCCAATTTTATTTTTGTTATTCAGCTATTCGAAACGACAATAAAATGCATTAGCAGCATCGTTGCGTATTATTTCATCTTCGTGGAAGTCCTACGCTTTGTGAGTGCGACAGAGGATTGGCAATGCAACGTTTTACATACTAAGCACTTATAACTCAACATTTTTGTCAGATTGTAATGCAGATAAAAGCGTTTTGCAATTTTTATGTTGTTCGTTGTAATGAATGCTTTTGTAAAATTATCTTATTTAAATTTGAAAGCATCATTTTGTATTCAGTTTCACATCCAAAGACAAATGCAGTATTATTTTTTGTACCCAATGCCAACTCATAATAATTCTTAGTCTTTGTGTACAGTTTTCCTTGCATCACACTGTCCCTCTGAATAATCTTTTTCGTCGTGTTATTCGCTTTGTTCTTCGCACAGCGTTGATTATGAGCGATGGTACGTTACTTTTTTATCTCCTCGCGTGTTCTTGTCGCCTGGTAGTTTCTGGCCGCAGGCAGGCCCTTTAAGGGATTTCCTTGTCCGTATTGTTGTTTACCGTGTATTTTTATACGAAGGTCTTTTAAAAAGCCCATTGTTCTGATTTTAATTATGTTTATCTTTGTTTAATGGTTTGTTTGTATTTTTATGCTGTTATGCTCTCTTTGAAGGCTGAACAATACGGTTACATGTCATTACTCGTATTATCGTCATTATAACTAATAGAAACTGGATTGTTTTAGCTAACTTTTATCTTAACTGTTGGTTAGTTGATATTTGTCATTCTTCTTCTACTATCAAGTAGTTTTCTACTTACTATTTTCTATTTGCTTAGCGTGTCACCATTGAGCGTAAATACACTGAATATTTCATTTATAAAGAACATGAACTTGCTACGATTTTCTCGAGCAAATACAAAAGTAGCCACAAACATACACGCCGCAGTTACAGGATGAGCTGTAGCTCACGTCAGCTTATCAGGGTTTAACTCGCTGCCATTTATTATTTCTACCAAGACTTTGATCCTGCCTGGTTTAGTGGTTATAATATATCTACGTACATTGAACGTCTGTTGTAAAGGAAGAAACGACCGCTGGCGATTGGAAAAGTATCAGAGTAAATACGAATACTAACTTAGGAACTCTTGAATTATGATCAAACCTACTTGAAAATAACCATATACCTATTTCCCCCTTTACCACCGTGATAAAGCGGGATGGTAAGTACTTCAGTGGATTCTGGGCAGGTTATTCATAAGGGAAATAAAATCTCAGCCCAAACACGAAACATAAGCGTCGAGTTCATAAACAAACTAAAACGTCCCTGAACTGTGTTTAAATAATACAAAAAATTCAAATTTCATTCATCACAGAGTAGGCAAATTAAAATTCAGAGGCGTCACTCTGGTAAAAGCTAAGCGACTGCGAAGACGATATTTTCCACGGAGAAAAAAACGTGCCCGGATAAGTCAACCGGGTATAAGCTACGGGCCGATGACGTCACAGGATTCGACGTAATCCCGGGACAATCCCCCGCCACGGACGGAGCCAGTGTTGAATTTGAACGAGCCTCCGCCCCTGTCGATGAGTAAGCGGTAAGTCAACTGTAATAAATTCGTTAGTGCGTGAATTTTTGAGGCTGTCGAGATGATTTTATTTTATGTTGAATGTGAATTGATGAATTCAATTACTTTAAGGGTTTTGTGAAAAAGGGATTACGTTATTTCATCTTGATGAACAAATAACTCAGTAACTACCTAATTGTTTTAATTGGGCCCTAAAATATAGGTATCTCACTCCTGATAATGTTTAGTAAAGTATGAAAACTTCATACATCTACTATGTTGGGAAAACGCTAGGCGGATCCAGTCTAACCAATTGCAGCTGAATATCAATATTTTACGTGGAGCGACTGCCTATCTGACCTCCACAGCCCAGTTACTGGGTAATACAATACCCCTTGGTAGACTGGTTGTCAGACTTTCGGGCTTCTGACGACCCTTTATGACTGTCGAAGATCCACGAATGACAGCCGGGACCAACAGTTTAGCGTGCTTTCCGAGGCACGGAGGGGTCTTGGTATGTAAAGACGGAAAAGAAGAAAAAAGAAGTATGAAAACTTATGCTGTTATTATTCTTCATCTTTGTATTTCGTAAACAATATTTACTTATCCTGGAAATTCTTTCTAGAGAAGCATTGAAATTGGTCATACCTTAGTTAGACATAGCTCGGACGTGAACTTCTCCTACTGGTTCCCTGCACTATGTGATTCCAGCTAAATGCTTAAGTTATTTCAGTGCGTGGCTCGTAACGAGTGGTAATTGATACCTCCTGCCTGCCCTGTACTCCTGGTAAGTAAGAAGCCTCTGGAAGTAAAAGAATATCTATCTAGTCTAGTGTAGTTATATTTTTGCTTTGGAAACGAAGTGTCGTGTAAACAGATACAGTTTGTTTGCCCTTGATTAGCAGTTGATATTCGTTACCTATTTATTTATTTCTAGAAGATACTTTAAGTAAATAAAAAGACATTTGTTTTCAGTTACAGATTTCTGTGGCTATCACGAAATACAGTGGATATATAATAATTCCCTTAATCACCAATCAAGCGGCCTACCCTTATCGACTCGGGTCTGCTTCCAGTCTAACCTGATAAAGTTAAATACCAATATTCTACATGTAGCGACTGCCTATCTGACCTCCACAACCCAGTTACTGGGCAATGATACCCCTTGGTAAGACTGGTTGTCTGACTTTAATTTCCTTAATCCAATTTCCAATCTACAAATAGAATATGCTATCGTCAACAGTAAACAATCCACTATTTTACAAATCCCCTTGACAAAATTCTTTCGAACATAAAATAATGCCGTACAATATGGTAGCAATTTGTTCCAGAGATAACACATGGATATATTATGCAGGTAAAGTTGTAGATAACAGCTTGCAACTGCGTGGCGTCATTGGCACTGGTTAGTTGGTAAAACTTTTAATTGGCCACGCCCGCCGCCGCCGTTTAGAGTTTTCGTCCGAGGCCAAAAAACTAGCGTTGTGGGGTTGTGGGTTCATTTTGGGCTTACTCCTGATTGCTTGAATTTACGATTGGAATATGCTTGAGAGTTTCAGGAAGTGTTAAAAGTTAAGCTTGTTTGGGGAGCTATAATTTGATTTCGTTGATTCGATAGATTTGTTTTACATAGACAGCCATAAACAATACCATTTTTTTTTATTAAACTGTAAATATAATAGATATCAGTTTGCTGTAACAAGCCTGCGGACTTCTAGATTAAAGAAGTCAGTTTTATTTCATTATGCGCCTTCGTACTGGGATAAATTTTATTCAACACTAGCTGACCCGGCAGACTTCGTACTGCCTCAATCGATAAATAAAAGACCTAAACTTTTGTATAAATTAATTTCAAAACAAACAAAACGTATTGAATAAAAAAGCATTTTTTTAATGAAGCATGAAGTTTTATTATTATTTTCGACACATCATGTCGCTTACTTAAAAAAACAGAGTTTTCCTGAAATACTGGCTATTTATAAGGTTTAAATTTTTATTAACAGACACACACTGTTATGATACAGTTTGTTAATCAATTTAAAGCTTTCTCATAAACTATATTTTTTGTTTTGTTTTGTGGTGCGTAAATAAACATAGAAGACGGTTTTCCGACGCGCGAAACAGGGAAACTCCCAAGTTGATTCCGCAAACTTCTAAAGACTGTCCTTGCAATTTATTTATTGTCATCGCAAAGGCCAGACGTACTGGAAATTGTAAGCGTTTAAAATCGAATGGTAAATCCGTTGGAATCATCGGTATTCGCGGGATCAAGACATCCTCTCCTTTGTATTTTCCTTTTATGATTGTTGCCTCAATGACGTTATTCATCAGCTTTTTCACAGCCAGTCTTGTTCCATTGCATAGTCGAGGTTGATTAATGTTACGCAGCATGATGACAACTGACCCTACTTTTAACTGCAAATTGTGAAGTGGTAATCCAGGCAATTCCAGTGAATTTAAAAACTCCGTGGGATAGTTGACTACGTCATCCTGGTTCATAACGGCAGGTGTTTTGTCAGCTCGAATGATAATATTATGGCTATCAGATGGCATCCGATCCAATGCTATTTTGAACATGTTTACTAAATTGTTATTCTGATGAAGAAACAATTGTAATTCTTGGACAATAGTTCTCTTCACTGTTGGATTGTGAGCACAACGATTATAAACTTCCGCATCTGAATTGCCCATAAAATAAATTTGTAAAAATTGATGATCTGCATCTGGTATTGGTAACAGTGCCCTCAGTAAGTGATAAATTTGTCCTTGTATCTGTAATATTTTAAATTTTGTCCGTTAATTATTTCATATATATGTATATATATTTTAGTACAAACTTGAATATTATAAAATAAAGTCATAAAGTCTTTTTCTATACATAAAAGTAGAAAAATACTTTATGAATTATATGATGAACGAATTTGTATAAACACTGCTGAATTTAATTTATATGTTAAAAATTATTCTAAAATATTTAAAACAGTCTGTAGTATGGCCAAGTCACGTTATTTGAGTTCAAAAATTAAAAATAGTAATAACATTATTAAAATGACTTGGAATGTCATTAATAGCGAAACAGGAAGGTCATGCAACCGAAGTAGTGACTACAGCCTTGCTATTGATGACAATGTAATTAGATCAGATTCCCAGGTTGCCGCGGCCTTTGAAAATTTCTTTGCAGAGATTCCTGTGTCAACCACTAAATCTCTAAGCTCATCACCCACTGCTGCAGAGTCTTTACTTAAGGAAAACGTTCCAGTTTGTGATTCGGAATTTCACTTCGAATTTGTCACTTGTACAGATATAATTAAAACTTTTCACATGTTAAATGTTAAAAAGACTGCAGATCTATGGGGTAATTCTGTGGATGTTGCTAAGACAATTATAAACATTGTAGCACCTACTTTAGCTGTTATATTTAATAATTGTATTCAATGTGGTGAGTTTCCTGATCTTATGAAACACAGTAAAATAATACCGTTGTTTAAATCAGGTAGTACATCAGACCCTACTAATTATAGACCTATTTCACTTTTATTTAAACTCAAACGTCAACAGCTGGTTACTGACAGTATAAATAGTGCCCTCGCAAAAGTAGTTAACTGGTTTAATGTTAATAATTTACTTCTTAACGAAAAAAAAACCAAATGTATTAAGTTTACGATACCAAATGTTAGACAAGTAGAAACTAGTGTTCTCATAAAGGCTGAAGAGTTAAAACCCGAAAATACCACAGTATTCTTAGGCATAACTTTGGATGCCAAGCTTCAATGGGGCCCCCATATAGATAAATTGTCAAAAAAGCTTAGCTCTGCAGCATACGCCGTTAGGAAAATTCGTGACTTAACTGATTTAGAGACAGCCCGTTTAGTTTACTTTAGTTATTTTCATAGTGTGATGTCATACGGTATTCTGTTGTGGGGAAATGCCGCCGAAATTCAGATAATTTTTATTTTACAAAAAAGGGCAATTCGTTCCATTTATAAATTAAGTCCCAGACACTCCCTCAGAGACAAATTTAAAGAGATTAATATAATGACTGTGCCTTCTCAGTACATTTATGATAATCTTTTGTATGCACATAAAAATATTAATCTGTTTAAGAAATACAGTGATATCCATAATATAAATACTAGGAACAAACATAAATTTGTTGTTCCTACAACAAGGCTCAAGAAAATAGGTGGCTCGTTTAGATGCCAATGTATACGTTTTTATAATAAACTTCCTAGCCACATTCAAGAACTAAGCATTAATAAATTCAAATCTTTTATAAAGCTAAAACTATGCCAGAAAGCCTATTATACTGTAAAAGACTATATTGAGGACAAAAACGCTTGGGATTGAGCTGCTCCAATAGGTCTAGACAGTGAATGTTGTTTATTTTTTATTTTGCTGATTTACACTTTTGTTATTTTTTTTTTCTAAATATCTATTTATGACATGACATGAACATTTACTGTTTAACGTCTTATATTATTTTAATTATTGTGAATGTGAGGACTATGTGGGTCATTGTTTCCGTTTTAATCATGGTCTGGCAGTTTGAGTGGTTTATGCGGTCTACACAAATGTTCTGTCCTTGGTATTGCTCGTCGAATCGTTGAGCTCCTTAAGTTCTGAGTTGAGCTGCACGGTTACTGACGAATGCGTGCACTGACTGCACAGGTCCACTCAATCTGTGTGGTTCTTCCCTCAAAATACCACTTCAGACACCAATCTACATGGTCCTCAAAGATCAAAGATGATGTCCGGATTTTTATATACACATTGACATTGATGAATTTTATATAAACAATGACATGGATATTTACTTTGTATAGTATCTTATTTTTTATTATTATTATTGTGAGTGTGAAGACTATGTGGGTCATTTCTTTTTTCTTTTTTCCTTCTTAGTTAGTTTTAATCATGGTCTGGCAGTTTGAGTAATTTATGCGGCCTACCCAAATGTCCTTTCATTGGTATTGTTCGTCGAATCGTAAGGCTCCTCAAGTTCTGAGTTGAGCTACACAATTTTTGACAAATGCGTGCACTGACTGGACAGGTCCGCTCAATCTGTGTGGTTCTTTACTCAAAAGACCACTTCAGACACCAATCTGCATGGTCTTCACATGATCTGACCAAGATTATGTCTGGACTTTAAAAGAGACTGTGACCTCTGAGTTTGTTTCGGCCTTTCTTCTCAGAGTAGTCAGATAGGAAACGCCGACCTCATCTAGTTTAAAAAATATGATTGACATGTAAAAGTGTTTGTACAAACCTACTTACAGAAAATAAAATCATTTATCATTTATCATTTATAAAAAAATATTCTGGTATTTAAATACCTTGAAAGTGGGCATGAAATTGTCCTGTATAATATGTGTAGCGCCAAATGATGTCATCTGGAAACAGTTGTTATATTTTTGAATGTTGGCTAAGAAGTGCTTAGAATCATTTCCAATCCCAGAAACTAAAGAGCGTAAAGGATCTGGTGGTGGGACCAATTGTGGCAATTTTACTTTGCCTCCAGCACAAAATAATCCAGTAGATTCACCAGTGTATTTTAACGCCTTACAATATTTACAAATTATTTTAATTTCCCCAATTGTTACTGATTTGTCGGCACAACAATCAATTGCCGGATCATAGTGGAATGCAGCTCGTTCAAGAATCACAGGAGCACTGCCTGCGGATTCGCTCAATTTCATTATGTCGTGCTCGCTGTTGTTGTGTTTGATGTGCACGAACTCGTTGCATTCTAAGCCTATCCACTTCATTGTCACTCACTAAATAACGCAATTCTGACATAGCAATACGACTATTTTCTTGATCTGTCTCTCTCTGGTCATCAGTGCGGTTAGCACGTGAGGTAGCTCTTCGCACATTTGATTGACTGCGACGACCTAAGTCAGGTCGTCTTCTCCTCGGCATCGTAACGTAATTAATCAAAGTGAGAAAATTTCTCGCTCACTTAACAGTAACTTAACAGTAAAGTGTCACTATCACAAAATATCAACAAAAAAAGAGCACACTACTTGGAATGTCACTATCATAAAGGATCACAAAAGTAAAGAAAGTTCTCGCGCACGTAGCGGTAATCGTCACTCACAAAGATAGAAGGATGCACTCATAGAATATCGTAACCATGATCGTAACACAATATCGTCAATCGTAATACTTTTTTTTGTGTTCTGATTTTTTTTTTTTGGAGTTCACCTTTAAGCCATAACTCTCCGTGTTCTGAAGTGCGACAGAATGATTGACATATTAGTTGGTTGTCAAATCTAATGTCAAATATTATGGTTGTGTTCAGAAACTTAATTTGTGACAAAACTTAAGATTTATCAAACTTAAAAAAATAATCTGATACAGTTACAACTGAAGTTAGCTAAAATTAAGTTTCACGAAGCCGACCAAATTAATTGGAAATCAGTACTACTAATAGTTTATTACATTTTTTGTCGCGTTCGCGATTCACTTTTTTTATTTTCGGAACGCGACATTAGATCCTCCAAAGCGCACGCGAAGACTATTTTCATAGATATGATTGAATTTGAACTTTATGCAGCGGTAATAAATTGCAAATTGAATCTTTGACGTTAGGAACACACCTAAATTGCTTAGACAACAGTGAGTGATTATAATTTAATATGAACTTTATTGAATAGCAATCAAATTGACTCTAGAAAACGTTTGTATGGGAAATAGAAAAGGGCTGTTTTTAGGGTTTTCCCGGAAATTATTCGATTTTTTCTCGCCTTTTAAACCTTCCCTAGACCTCCACAAACATTTCAAGACTAAGATAAGATAAATCCGTTCAGCCGTTCTCGAGTTTTAGTGAGACTAACGAACAGCAATTCATTTTTATATATATAGATTTTTCCATTTTCGCCTATTCAAGAAACTTACAACACAGTTCTCAGCACTAAGGCCTCATAAGAGGACCGTAAACTATACATAATAAATCCATTAAAATCCTTTGACTGCCGCTCAAGACCGGACAAACATACATTTACAAAGATAAGCGTATCTCTTAAAGTACCGCAGTCTTCATGGCCTAAGCTATTCAAATACGGAAAAGCAAAATCAATTACTGCAATACCTACCTTATCCCTATAACGTTAAAGGTTCGTATTGTGTAACAAATCCTGTAATAAATGAAGTGATAAATTTCACCGGGATTCTCTAGTCAAGGTTAACATTGCAATCTTCGGCCATTGGTCAGTTTAATTTTAAATTAAAAGCAGACTGCATGTTGTGTCCCTGTTCACTGTAATATTAAAACTTAGCTACGAATGCATTATTCTCAGTCTCAAACACCCAGTTCTATTACGGTTCTATTTGTGAAGGGATAAAACAAACCTTTGGAGGCCTATCAATAGTTCTTTTTTTGCTTTTACGTCGACAGTTTTGTGTTCCACTCATTCATATGCGATGAATTTGTGTGAACAAGGCCATTTTTGAAAACTTTTGCAGTCTGATGGCCATCCAACTGTTTTGTTTTATTGATTGAAACGGATGAAACTAAAATTCATGTTTTGGTCGGGTTATTTTTGAGAATATTTCTATCATGACTTCTATTTCTTCCTTACTTCGTAAAAGGTCTAATTTCTGTCAGATATAAGATCTGATTAATGAAAATCACATTCCATTCACTCCTGTAACATATTAAGAATCATGAACCCCGTAATATTTTTCTGCCCCATTTTAAAAATGTAAATAAAGATTTTATACACAGACTTCCTTTCATAAGCTCATAAAAAATCCTTACAAATTGTCCACATTCAACCCATTGCCGTCATAATCCTCCTTTCCACGGCGATATTTCCCGGAAATATTTCCACGAAGATTTTTCCACGACGATTTTTCCACGATGGTATTTCCACGGCGTATTTTGCACACGCAAGTAAGGGCACGACTCATTCATAACAAACTTTGTATTCATTTCGTCTGATACGACAGCTCTGTGGGAGGTGTCGGGCGCGTCATAAATTCAGATTAAGCGAGAGTTGACTGACATTCTTGGTTTTGTTGCTGATTTTGATACTTTTTTTATTATATTTTACAGAAAAGGCCGAAAAATTACGAATGGCAACTGAAGCTCACCCGAATTCGCTGGATACGGGAAGTACCTACAGGATTGGTCATCGTGACGATATTTTGATGCCTATGTATCCAGCAGTGGATATCTTGTGGGTGAAATATGGTAGTGATGTTGACTTTATTTTGATAGGATAGATTCATATTCATCGTTTCGTTTTTAAAAAAATGCTAAAATCTTCTACGTACTTGTACAACAGCAAAAGATATTGAGAATAAAAAAAAGTTCTGTAACGAACCCTTTACTTTCTTGTATCCAACGCCTCGTCCATACTGGAACTACCCCAAGCAACTAGGAGCAGTTTATACAGTAACATGTTCCCACACGTCTCAGGAACTAACTTCCATCAACTGTGATTTAAGCGAATTTTGATTAAACGCTCTCATACACAGCCTGATTTATTCACCGCCGTGTCTTTCATCACCTCCACTCCTTTTATTTGAGCCTGGTATATGAAGGGAATGTTTGCTTTATTGTACTTGAGAAAAGGGGCGGCTTAAAACGAATGTGCAAAAGGTTTGGGGAACCATTTTTGTCTATTCTTCTAGCTCCATTTTGAATTCGGTTTATTATTTTCAAGGTTGCATTTTCTAAGAAGAAAGGCAGTAGTCATAAGGCCTAATTTCATCTACGATTTGTGTATAAATAAGAAAGGGGTGTCTATACAAGCTTTATGTATCGTCTCCTCACAGATCTTATCGATCTATGTAAAACGTAGACGAGACGACGAAAAGTAATCAAGACGTATTTTCCTTAAGTAATCTTACTGGATAACTTTGTCAATTGCATCTGAGAATTTAACCAACTTGAGAGTTTATGGCAACTGGACTGGCGTTCATTCAGATGGATGTTACGTAATATTGAGTTCCTTACTGCTATGACACCCTGGTATGTTTATCTATGTTTACTACACAGTAAGAAGAATTAACTAAAATATATACAATTTGTTTCTAGGATGGTAGTTTGAATAGATATTTCCTGTACACACGACCATTTTCGTAGCGATTCATCAATTTGAAGGTGACATCGCAGTCATTAACTGAGGAGAATGGCGCAGTTATGCCTAGAGGGGCTTGAAGCTAAATCGAACCAAGGCCATTCGTTCTGGATCTACCGGATTGAGAACGCTCCTTGTTGCTCTGTGACCCTGGCTGTTATGTCAATATTATGCGCTTGCTTACCAGACCTGTTCTCACTGGGTCACCTTTGAAAACCGAATCCTGCACATTTTTTTTTAGAAAAAGTGATATTTGTCTTTTTAAACGGATCTCACAGCTCAGAAGTTTTAAAAATAATATAATCAACGAAACGGGTGTTCTGAGAGTAAATAAATTTATTAAAAAAATAGAAAGTATTTTCCGAACGGGAAAATGGGCTTTTCCGGTGCACGTAAGGCCCGATAGTTCCCAACTAAGACGATAGGTGTCGTAACCGGTACCGCAGCGACAAGGTAACTGTCGCGACATTTACATATTTAAACCATCCTAGAGGAACTGGATACCTCGTTATAAAGTTCAGCTCATGATACTGCGTCACTCGTAAAACTCACTTCATTACCTTGAGAGGTCGACAAAGGTCCTAGGTAAATGATACGTACCCACGTATTTTAAACGTAGCATCTCTCCTTTTGTCTCCGATGGGGTAAGCAGAAGTTCTGGTTCAAATATATGTTTAAGTAATAGGTAGAAATGTAGATTCCCAGGCTGATACTAAGAAATTCCTAATTGAAAAATCCAATTACACTTTTCGAGACCTATATATAGATCGATTCCAAGACCACAGGGACCAAAAAGAAATGGTTGTATTCTCACTTTAAGTGTGTATGCGAACAGCTACAGTTTGATTACTGAGCCTCAGCAAATAAATACAGCTCATCATTACTTGAGAATCGATCCTATTATCACTATGGAGACTTAACTATTGTAAGTCAGTATATCAAACATGAGCAATTTAACGCTGAAGTACCCAAAGTAAACTTGATAATGTATAAACGACGCAACAGATGAGGGCGATCGTCGGAGTCTAGGCAAAGTCATTAAAATATTCTATAATTGCTTTACGGAAGAGAACTGGATACTTGTTATTGTTACGAACTCATGTTTCCTTAGTACTTTCTCACCCGTAAACTGATCTTTATTACCATGGTTCGATGAACTAGGTGTTAAGAGAGAGAGAGAGATTTTATAAATAATACTATGTGCCCAATCTGGGTAAGGTTTCAGTTTAATTGGTAATTTCTTCCATCTTCGTTAGCCTATTTTAACGTGAACGCCGAGTACAATGAGCCGCGCACATTGGGAAGTCCTTGCTGGCTAAATAATATTACCGAGGTATGAGCTTTTCTGGTAATGTTGTACCAATCTTCCATATAAATAAAACAAAGTCGGTTTAGTTACGCCACTTATAACTCAAGAACGGCTGGACCGATTTTATGATCTTTGCTTTATTGGATTTTTCTCCGCCCCGAATAACAGAATAACTATCAAAATGTAGGAAAAAGTCACAAAAAATAAGTACTTAATGAAGATAATTCATTTTCTCAAACATTATGCATGGAACGGCTTTTTTGATGATACGGCTTTTTTGAGAACGGATTGACTGATATCTAGAATTTTTTTTTCGTCTTGGTTCTGAGGCAGTACGGAGTTTGCCGGGTCAGCTAGTACAAGATAGAAGAAGAACAATATAAAAGTTAACAGTATACCTACTAAGAAATGCAATACAAATACGAACACAAGATAGGGTGAAGTGTACAATTGCCGTTTCAAGTCTAAATGGATAAGTAACTCGCAGACTTGGAATTAGCGTTCGGCGATTGGTCGAAAGTTTTAATTAGTACAAGATCCAGTTGCAGCACAGTTGGAGCTTTTGATGCTTTGCCGAGACCTCGGGAGAGGATTTTGTAAGTCCCTCCATATTGAGACCACTTTGGAAATGGGATTAGTTCATTATAATTACTATAATTTCGTTGAATGGTCTTTGATGAAACGATGGAATTGAAGTGAAGTTAAGGTAATATTGTGGATATGAGGAGTTCGTTTTCTCGTTTTGTTGTTGCTATTTATGGTGTGGTAAATAACTGTTTAAAAAAAACCTTTTTTTTAGTTACAAAAAAACTGAAAAAAAAAATACAACGTAAAAGACTAAATATGTAAATAAATAATAAACAAAAGGATTTTTAGGTGCCGAAGTACTCGTCCGCATCGCTGTCATCCGGAAACGTGCCCAGAAGACTGGCAGCATCGCCACGTTGTTGGATGGCAATGCTAATTCTTTTGCCAAAGAACGACCCAGCCCTCTGGTCACCTGAAGTGTCGATCAGCCGGCGGGAAATTTCTTTAAAAAGAAGACGCGCGCTCGAGCCCCATGATCCGAGCGTATCGAGCCCAAACGGCTCAAAGCTGTAGTTAACCATAAGGTTACAGTACTCGTATTTGCGCTGCTTGAGGATCTCAGCAGCCACAGCAGCGGTGCCAGCACAACCCGCCGTGCTAAGAACATGAGATGGCGCAAAGGTATCCACACTGGTTGCGTCCCACGCCAGAGGCCTACCCACCTTCCAAGGCAACAACGTCATGCCGTCTTATCTTTTCCCACCGTCACGTACCAAACCGCTTGGTTCTAGTACCGCTGGTATGCCGGCGGTGACAAGGGCTCGACGAATAAATAATAATTGATCTAGTGCCTAGTGTAAATAGTTAAATAAGGAGTGCGAATACCTATTTATATTATTATTAATTTTATTCAACGTAAAATAAAATGTTTATAATTCATCATCATCATCTTCTGCCTTGTCTTTTCCCAACTACGTTGGGGTCGGCTTCCAGTCTAAACAGATGCAACTGAAGTTTGTAAAAATGGTCACCCATCTCCGGACCGATCGCGGCGAGCGTAGCTTAACTTGATCGATCGACCCGTGCGGCTGTTACTACTTAGCCACGAGCCCCTAAAATAAAATGTTAATTAAGAAACTTAATTCTCGACTAATTTCAAACCGCAACAAAAAACCAAGTTTTTTGTTAATTCAACAAAAACTTAAACAGCCACCAATAGTAGGTACTCGAGACAAAACAATAGAATTAAAAAGGCAAAGTGGCTCCAGTTTAAAGCTAAAAGTCTTTAATAAAAATAAATCACGCTTAAGTGGAGCAAATTAGGAGCATTCACCCTTTTTATTGCTTACTATCGACGTTGAGAGAAAAAAAAATCTATTTGTAAGGTCTGGCGAGATTGTAAAAAACCTGCTAAGTTCGTGACGGACATACGTTTGGGTTCTGTATTGGGATATCAATGGTTTTTGCAAAAAAAAAAAAAAAACAACGTCAACAATGGATTTTGGTTTTAGTTTTTGTTTTTGTGAAAAGCAGAGTGTATATATAACTCGGGCATAAACGAGCCATTTTACCCCTCGACTTAACTATTTCCGTTTCGGGGTAAAATAGTTTCTTTTAGATATGCACTAGTTGTACAATCTACTATTATATGTATTTCATTAAATAAAGGAAAAACAATATGGGTTATATTAATATCCTTCAAGGATTGCCTATTAATAGATTAAACGGACTAGGGGCACAGTGTCTGACAGAGGTCAAATAGACAATTGACAAATCCATTATTCTATTCAAGAAGGTCAGTTACTAAGGAACGCTAAAATGAGGTCTTTAAGACCTATCATTTGAATCTCCAATATCTGAAGCCCTAGTAAGACCATTGTTCCAGCTAGGCTATAAAGAAGTGACTTCGTGGGGTTATTAGTTGGATAACTTAGGACTTATTTGGTAGACGATTGAAGAAAATCAGTGGAAATAAATTGACAGTAAGGATTCTTTTTGATAACATTAGTCTATTTTAAAAAGTATTTGGAAGTCAGTAGTAGTGCTTCTTGCAAAGAAATTCGCCGGGAAAGTGCTACCTCCTTTACTGCCGCCAAGCAGCTTGCAGTGTTCCGGCTTTTAAGGCACGGGCGGTGGAAATCCAGGCATAAAACTAGACAACTACCGGAAACGGATCCGTGCCTCTTGAGATAGCGATTCAATATAATATAGTGTGCTGGAAATTGTTTGAAATTTCAACATTGTGTTCACCTATTTTTGGATGTTTTCAGACACAATTTTGGGTTGCTCGTGTTAAAGTTCTATCTTGCTGTCTTGGATTACTGCAAAATTCCAAACAAAATAAAATAAATTTAGCTTTAAAACACGTAATACGATCTAAAAGCTTTACATTTCACTTTAAGGGACGCAATTTCCTGTTATTTTTTTCGCAAAAGTGACGCAAAGGCATTCAGAGGCGTTACTTCAAGAATCGCTTCCATAGTTTAAGTCCATGAGATTCGGCTAATGATCCGCGTTTAAGTTATAAACTTATGACCTAAAAAGGATTTTCTATAGAGAGTGTTGTTGTAGGCTTATTTTTATATTATTTTTGTAACTGGCAATTATTTTACAGACCTACTACTTGATTTTATTATAAAATCAGTTATGATGGTAACTCCAACAGTTGGATTCTGAAAGGCTAATTAATAAAATTTGCTAACCGATTATCAAACTCATGTTATTTCTGAAATTATTTGATAGGCGACGTTATTTCAGTGAGCCAGTCACATCAGCTGAAATAAGATTGTCAATCTGTCAATATCATGTTACCTGTTTTAACGCTGATTTTCTCTCAGAAGCCGGTTGGAAATCGCTCAATACAATCCCCGCTCCCGCCCCCGCTTTCTTCCTACACCCCACACCGAACGTGCGCACTTTAATGGCGAGAGCTCCGGACGTCGATGGTTCGGTATTTTTTACGATACGGACCCCCAACTGCCTTACTTCGCGTTATAGTGCCATCTCTCACTGTCTCTGCCGCCCTAGTACCTAACGTTTGATTTCTGTTCAGATCATTGGCTATGATGTCTTGATTTGATTGCCGATGCGCGCTTTGTTTTCCTTGAGCGAACGACTTGGTAGATAGATCTAATGTTTGTTATATGCTTCTTATGTAGGTATTCATGGAATTGTGATATAAATTCATCAAAGAACTTGTGTTGATAACCTCATAGTAGTAGATAGTAACTGGGCTCAAAGTTTCGGTTAACTCATCTGGCAGACCATATTATGTATAGCGATTTAAATCTCTGTATATGCGTGCCTATCCGAACATTTTGTAACAGGATCTGTTACAGTTAAATGAATAAGGACTGCTTTTTCCGACGCCTGATAATTTTAACACAGGAATAATTTTGAATTTTTGACAGTTCACCCATACAAAATCTGTCAGACGTCAATTATTCCACGAATAAAAATTCTGTCGATTGAAAAATTAGCCCTAAAATGAAAAAAAAATGTATATATCAAAAAGTTTGAAAGATGACAAAAAAAAGAATAAATAGCTGTGAAAACATTCGATAAAAAAGTTGAACTAAAAAAAATTCTTTGTTATTAAAATAATTTTATGAGTGGCTGTAGCGGAAATCTGCTCACCTTGTTGCTGAGAGCACTTGAAGGTTTTATACAAGTAAATCAAAGTAGTTTAAATGAACCTGCCCCAGTATTGACATACTTATTTGAATTATCTATATGTCGCGTGTAGCTACGCGAAGGCTAGTGAAAGTACTCTACCCATAGTGCCGTGTAGTTTGGAAATCGAACCGTTATTTCGCCAAGACATCCATCGGGGATGTAACTCAGTGGTAGAGTGTCTGCTTCGCATGCTGAAAGTCCTGGGTTCAAATCCCAGCATCTCCAATATCTCTTTTTTGTTTTTGTAGAATGCTGAATCGGTTATGTTTTCTTTTATTTGTATAAAAATAGTCTTAAATAAACCATATTTGCTGTCGTATGTGTTTTTTCTAAATAATAATAAATCACGGCAATATTAAGTAGCGTAGGTACTTCTACATTAAAAAAATAGAAAAAAATTTAATAATAAAATATTTGTTACCTAGCAGAAAAAAATGTATCTATAGCAAAATTGAAATGCAGGTACAAAAGTGTAACTCACATTATAGTTCTGACTCGCCAGTTCTGCAAGCTCTTTATGTACTGGCATCAAAGGATCGAAATGCCTACCCCTTTGGGGAATACACGTGTTATATTATGTTTGTTTATTCAACCTAATTCAAGCCGAAATCAAGACAATTACAGAGTCACACAATTCTATTAGAATAGTTAGTAATTAACTGCTGGTATCTACTAATTGGAGAGCTAATAGACGGCGGCAGCCCTGCGTGTGGCTTAGGACTAAACACACAGCTTAGCTGAACAAGAAACAGTTAGTCGCTGGTAATCTAATATTGTTTAGTTAGGCAGCTAGCTAGGTTCGAGTACTTACCTATTAAATAAATGTATTTTTCTTTCTTTCTTTCTTTATTGATTAACTATAGGTAAGTTGTAAAAGCAGGGCTGCAACTACTAATTAGCTTTCGATATACGGTAGGTATATCTTTTATTTAGTTCAATAATGCGAGCATTGGAGAGTGCCTTAAGATCGATTTTTTTTGCCTTCTTTCTGCAACTGTTTCTATTGTTATGCTCCTGCAAGAACACAGAACCTACTCAATTTATATACCGTTGTATCATTGGATAGATAATTTAATAGAGATTAATTCTGTACTTTTCGAAAAGTTATTGAATGCAGTAGAAACGAAAAAAAGATTAAAATATTTCTAAAAATTATCCCGTCAATCAAGTGTCATCATCTGCCTAGCCTTTTCCCAACTATGTTGGGGTCGGCTTCCAGTCTAACCGGATGCAGCTCAATACCAGTATTTTACATGGAGCGACTGCCTATCTGAACTCCACAACCCAATTACTGGGTAATACGATACCCCTAGGTAAGACTGGTTGTCAGACTTTCGGGCTTCTGACTACCCGTAACGACTGTCAAAGATCTACGAATGACAGCCGGGACCAAGGGCTTAACATGCTTTCCGAGGCATGGAGGGGTCTCGGTATGTAAAGATGGTCACCCATCCACAGACCAACCGCGGCAAGCGTAGCTTTACCTGATCGATCGACCTGTGCGGCTGTTATTATATAGCCATGGACCCCTCCCGTCAATCAAGTGTGAAATTTGAAAACACTGTAGCTTGCGAAAAATTCAACTAATTGAGTATTTTTTTTTAATATATTTTATTTCTTTCATAGGAGTAACCCTATTAAAAATTGCTCTTTTATTCATCCAGCAGAATATCAGCCGTCAGGTATATTTGCCTGAAATGCGCTGAGCTGGACTTCCATTTGGTGCAACCTTGAGACGCACACCGCATTGTGTATTTTCGTTATTCATTTGATTTTATGTATTTGTCATAGTGTCTCTTTTACTTCTATACATATGTATGTTTTTCTTTTTGCTTTTATTTTCATATGGGTAATTGGTTATCATCTAATTGTACTTTTGTGTTTGTGCTATCTTTTGTGCGCGCCAATTAAATGGTTTATCTATCTATCTAATAAAAATAAGACAGATAAAAAAAAAAAACTTATTCACAGTGAAATATACTTAACAGCAGCCAGTCGATTCTGTAAAAATCTCACCGTGAAATCATAAGTGAAGTGAACACTTAATAGTGTTAATCCCTAGCGAATGAAAGCTCACTCCACGCTCACTTCACCCAAGCTTTCACGGTGAGATGGTTACAGAATCGCACGGCTGTAGTCAAGCTAACACTTTAAGTCAGATTAAAATTTCTTGATTAGTCTTAAAGGCTAGATTGTACTTATCTATCAAGAACCTGCTTCTTTTTAATAAAGGTTTTATAAAGTGTTTACTGAACAACCTGTTGGTAAAATAAATTGTGTACAATGTTTTGTACCTGCATGTTGGATACAATGTTATGGAACAAAGGTTGTAGACAGTAAAATTTAAACATAGTATTCAAAATAGATAATAATATTAATATGATACTATCTGTAGTATATATATTATGTATAGGTATGAGTTTTTTCTCAATCAAACGTACTGAAAAAAAAAGTCAAAACGAATACCATTTACCAACAAAGTAAGGGGGGGGGGGGGGGGGGGTAATGTCACTTGCAATGTCAACTATTTTTTAAACCTGCACATTTCCGTGTTGCCATATCGATTAAACAATAACATTGATACCGGATGTATGTATGTTTGTATGCCTGCTTCACATGCATGTCTTGTCTCGTCAACTGAGAGACAGGTGCTCATTCACTGGGACGTAAAAATGTCGTCAATATATGATGATATCTATCGATACCTACGTTTACTACTTTTGACTTTAGAACCGAATGCATAATTTTAGGTTCACGTACTCAGAAGCTGTAGACGAACTCGGTCGACTCCTTGATATGCAATGATCTCTGTAGCACCATGAAACATGAAGCTTCAGGCACTAGTGCAAATCTTGAGCATCATTCGAATAATTGAGTCTCTTCAAACTACGGTGGGGTCAAAAACTGCCAAAGAAGATGGCGTAGGCTTAATAAGGCCTTATTATTAAGCCAACGCCGTGTCTGTCTGTCTATCATATGCTGCATCTCTTTAACCAAAATCTATCCATCTATTTTAACCCGTATTATCTGGTCTAGTCTGACAACTGGGCAAAGCCCCCTCCCCCCTTTGCCACACACGACTCTTCATTGCCAGTACTTGCGGGCCAGTCCTTTCGGTAGAAGTCAGTTTCGTCTCCCCATCTTCCTCTTAGTCTTTCTACCGTAGTAGGTTGAAATTTTCAGAACAATTATTATTAATACAACGTCTTGGAAAATAATTAAAAGGTCCGGTCCTAGTTGTGTTGGTACTTGGCAGATACCCACGAGCTAAAAATATGGTCAAAATCAGTTCCAACTACATTCCCGATTCAATACAGTCGCACAAATCCGATAAGATAAAACCCACCTACTCGTATATCCTGATACCCTAGTATCCTGGTTATAGCGTGCAGTTTGATCGCGGGTGTTAAATGAAATAATAATTGTTGAAACGCGACGACTGCTCGCACCTGCCCGCCCGGAAACCGATTAAAATGATAAAGCGATGCGCCCAGGATTTCGTGCACAGAACTATATAGTACTAGATGTGCCTAGGAGTGTAGGAGTGGGGGAATTTTATCTTCTTATCAATATTATCAATCATGGGTCATTAAAATCAAAATCAAAATCAAAAGTCATTTATTCAAACTAGGCTGAGAATCAGCACTTTTCGAACGTCAAAATTACAAAAGACAGTCCCCCAAAACGCCCGCCCTTCACCACTTCCTAGTGCTTTCGCTGGGAAGAAGAAGTGGCGCAACAAACTCCCCAGCAGCACAGCTGTCTGTTCAGTTAGAAAATATACTTGACTGAATACAATACAAGGTATGCAAAGCAATTAACATTACAAGACACAGAACGCTAAATTAAATTATTTGCCATATGTCAGCTGGCAACGCCAATATACCAAGAAATACAATAAAAAACTATACGTACTCAAGCAAAAATTAATAAATGGAAATTAAATAAAAGCCTCCAGGTATAAAGGGCGTGACCGCTAACATATTTATGCAATGCTGGGTTCAGTTTACATAGCTGTCGCTTGAAGTCACAAATGATAAACTAGGACCATAAGGAAACTAAATAAACAAGTTATTAATAATGATAACAATGATAAAACCATGGTCAGCAAGACGACCAGTCACCACAAGCAGCACCCGTTCACGAGCATAACGCAAAGGTCAGCCATTACCCCCCTCGCCATATTTGAGGGAAGGAGACAACCCGACCCCCGACGCTACCGCAAGCAGTGACATCTAAGGGAGCATGACGAACTTGCTGCCGGTTGCTCAGGTAAGAATTATATGATCAATTGTCGAGGTCACTAGCTAACCACATATTGCAATCAACTCATTAGAAAACATTCCAATGGGTTGATTATGTCAATAATAAAATTAAAATTAAATTAAACTGATTTGACTTATACAGCCCAATAAAAAAACAATTGTATAATGAGCTCATATAACCTATCAGTAATTGTTTGTAAATTAATTCTGGAGAAAGAACATAAACATTGTCTTGAGTTAATCAGGGCGACCAACTATTCTTATCGCTTAAGTAGTTGTTGATAGAATAGTATGCCTTTGAACAAAGTTTAGATTTTACTTGAGCTTTAAATGCATTAAAAGGCAAATCTAGCAAAGAAGAGGGTAGCTTGTTATAAAAGGCTATACCAAGACCAACAAATGAGTTATGAACCTTATGAAGCCGGTGAAAGGGAGCACGTAGTTTGTCCTTATTTCTGGTGTTAACATTGTGAATATCACTGTTTTTAGTATACAAGTGTATATTTTGCCTAATATATAAGATGTTGGCAAAGATGAATTGTGATGCAACTGTGAGAATACCAATATCTTTAAAAAAATTTCTTAGAGAAACTCTAGCACCTAGCTGGTAAATTGCTCGAACAGCTCGTTTTTGAAGGACAAATATATTTTGTATATCAGCTGCTTTGCCCCACAGCAGAATACCGTAGGACATAACGCTGTGAAAATAACTAAAATATACTAAACGAGCTGTATCAACGTCAGTGTACTGTCTTACTTTCCTGACGGCGTAGGCAGCCGAACTGAGCCTTCCTGCTAGGCTCGATATATGTGGTCCCCACTGAAGTTTGGCATCTACTGTTATTCCCAGAAAAACTGCCGAACTCACAGTTTCAAGCGCCTCTTTATCTAAGACGATGTTGGGTCCTAGATTTCTAACATTCGGTAAGGCGAACTTTACACATTTCGTTTTCTTGGCATTGAGAACTAGGTTATTTGACGTAAACCAATCCTTAACTATTGAGAGTGCACTGTTTACGTCGTCAAAATCTTGTCTATTCCTATCTACTTTAAAAATAAGAGATGTATCATCAGCAAACAGTACAACGTCACAGATTCCCTTTAAATGGAATGGTAAATCATTAATATACACTAAGAACAAGAATGGACCCAGTATTGAGCCTTGCGGTACACCTAACTGAACTGGTAGCGCGGAAGATTTCACACCATTAACATCTACACATTGGAACCTATTATGTAAATAACAATTTATTACGTTGAGAGCTTCGTTTTGGACACCGTAATGACTTAGTTTACGCAAAAGCGTGTCATGGTGCACGCAATCAAAGGCTTTGGAAAGATCACAGAAAACTCCGATAGCATTTTGCGAGCTCTCCCATGCGTTAAATATGTGTTTCAGCAAAGCAACACCCGCATCTGTAGTCGAACGACCTTTTGTAAAGCCATACTGGTCATTATGAAGGAGGCTATTTAAATTAAAATGTCTTAGCAACTGCTTGAGTATTAATTTTTCAAATATTTTGCTAAATGCAGGTAAGATGGAAATAGGCCTAAAATTACCAACGTCGTTTTTATTACCTGATTTAAATAAAGGTATGACTTTACTACTCTTCATGAGGTCAGGAAAAATTCCTAAATCAACACATTTATTAAAAGTAACAGCTAGATAGGGGGCTACGATGTCTATTATATTACTTAAAAGTTTAATGGAGATGCCCCAGTAGTCACCGGTGTTTTTAGACTTTAGTAGGTTAAAAACATTAACTACATCATGTGGGGTTACATGTTCGAAACTAAATAAACGAATACATTTAGGTACACTACTATGCAAAAGGGTTTCAGCTTTAGACGGGGACGAATTTAAGGAGCGAGTCGTAGTTATAGGTATGTTGGCAAAAAACTCATTAAAAGCTTCAGCTACGTCAGCGGCTTTATTAACTAATTTATTATCTACCATAATCTCAAGTAGTTTTTCTTGTTTAACCGATTTACCAGTTTCATTGTTAATAATTTTCCAAGTCGTTTTTACTTTATTATTAGAATTTTTAATAGCATCGCTTAAAAATTTCGATTTAGCAAAAGCACTAATCTTTTTAAATAATTTTGAATAATTTTTGACATACTCTAGGAAAGGAGTGTCAAACCTGTATTTTTTCAAACCATATAACTCGTATAGTCTCGCTCTACTTTTATAAATACCCGGAGTAGCCCATTGGTTAAAGCCAACGGAGGATCCATTAATATTAATAGTTTTGGTCTTGAAAGTAGATTGGTACTCTTTTTGCACAACATCAAAAAGGGCACCATAAATTTCATTAGGATTCTCGTGTTCTACTATAGATGGTGTAATTCTATGAGCTATATTATTTTTAAACATTTTGCAACGGGCAGCTGTATAAGGCCTGCATTCAATTTTACGCGGCTGTTTATGTAATGGCATGGGGAAGCTAGCTAATAAACCACAGTGGTCGGACGTTAAGTCAGTTAAGACTAATTTGTTTTTGGCATCAAAAACACTAAATATATTATCAAGACAGGTTGACGAAGATGCCGTGATTCTAGTAGGTTCAAAAAACAAGTTAATTAAATTATAAGACTTAAACAAATTGAGGAGTCTAATACTTAATGGAGTAACATCTAAAATATTAATATTGAAATCTCCGCATAAAATAATACTTTTGTTACTTGATTTCAACCTATTGAGAGAATCCTCCATTACCGATTCAAAACTAATAAAATCCCCAGAGGGGGGTCGATAAACGCAAATTATAATGTATCGCTCAAGTTCAACACAAGACAACTCTATAGTGCGCTCAATTGAAAGATTAACTAAATCTAAACGTTGCTTACATTTCAACTTGTTTGAAACAAGAACTAAAGAGCCACCGCGAATAGCACTTTTTCTCACAAATGCACTCTGTACGGTAAAGTTATCATCATTGATAAACACTACTTCATGTTCTTTCAACCAGTGTTCAGTCAAACATAACACCTGAACATCATAGTTCTCCATAAATAAACTTAACTCTAGCTCTTTGCCGGACAGACCCTGCATATTTTGATGTACAACATTCAACATATGTGGCTGACCCGTTGTCGCACCTAATAGTTTAAACTACAAGGTGTATCAAAAGTAGTGTTAGTACCACTACTAACAGTAATCGAAGGTACCCTACAGGTACCGGTGTCACTGTGTATGTTGTATGCTAAAAGATTAGCAATTTGTCTCCTACAACTAGGTGGCAAATACATAGTATAATTTGTCAGTTTGTAATCAGTAATGAATTGATTACAATCAAAATATAAAATAGCATCACTGTGATGACATGTCCTATTATAAATTAACATATTTAAATTATAAATGTGCCTATTTTGCTCATCAGACAAATAATGAGAATATTAATTACTGGCGGTGCTTCTTCAGAGAAGACGAAATAATTATTTTAAGAGATTTTTGATGAGACGTGTGTGCATGTGAGATCTATTCATATCTCTAAATACATTGACGGTTGTCGGTTGACGTCATTACGTCAACGCCAGCTGTCACTGTAAGCCTGTGCAACGCTCTTTTGCATAGGGTCGTTGCACTATACTGAGCGATGGCCGTTTTGCATGGACGTGACGCATATTTTCCCCCAATTTATTCTTTTTTGTTTGTGGTCTTTCTATGTGTCATGTTTACCGCAAATAAACGTATTTTCTTTCTTTACATATTAGAAATTAAATTACCCTCTGTGTGTGTTACCTAGTTGTTTTTCTAAACTATGCCACGGATTTTGATGCAGTTTTCACCATCATTTAGAAAACGTATTGTATAAGGTTTTTGTGTTTATTACATTAATATTAAACTTACATATACTCGTAATACAGAAACTCCGATGTTTTGTCAAGTCGTAAAAACTGTGCGAAGACAAGTGATGGACTATCTGTGGGCCAACAATGAAATTATTGAGGTTTACCATGGCGTGCCATTCATGATTTTTGTCATGAGAATCTTACACAAGAATTTATTACCTACACCATCAATAGCTAATACATGAAACCTACTTAAAATACAAAAACAAACACCAATTTACTCAAACGATTTGCTCATCTCGTGTATGAAGCAACATCACGTTAAATCCGATCAAACATGGACACGTTCATTTTTTCCGTGTCTCTCAAAAGGGTGAATTATTTACAAAGTAGGTAAATAGGGGAAATAAAATTCCTTTTACCGCGTCCTTGAATAATTCCTTTGTACAGAGAAATATCATTTTTTTCGGATGGAGATGGCTGCGGTAGTCTTTTGCAGGGTGAATGGTTTTCATTTTGACTTTTGGTTCAACAAATTTGTTGAGCAGACCAATTTTCCGAACGTATGAAGCAAAGGACTAGCAACATCCTTCAAAATGTTTCAGATTTTTATTGATAATGCGTTACGCAACGAGGGTGCTGTTTTCTACGTAGATTGAGAATAGAAATGACATCGCAATGTTTTATTATTTTCTTTCGTGTCGAGTCGATGGTGTTTTAAAAGCTACTGTAAAAGTTAATTAGTGCTACTGGTTCCCATGGGGTTGCCCAAGTCTAGGTCCCTAGTTTGATAATTGTATTGCGTTTATGATTTTACGAAATAGTTTTCAAAAGCTTTTCGCGTCTTTCAAAATTAAACCCTATACTTTTCAATAAACTACACAATCAACAACGTTTTTCAACCGAGCCTAAAGTTTAATTCAGTAAATACACTTACCAAGCCCATTAACATAATTCAACTATCGCAATCATCACAAATTGGAGAAGTATGGGGAAGAACTTTGCGGAGTTAACAAAAAAAAAAAGCCTATCAATATAGGTAAATCGAAAAGTCACGCCAGACGTTTCCATCAAGTTTTAAATCCACGTCAGCTCCGATTTAATCTTTCATTCGTGTCGTATTGCCTCAGTTGAAATTTTTCAAGCGTTCCGTTCGCTTTGACAAATGTTTTGGGTGCCAGCAAATAGCATTCTGTCCCGCACCACGATTTAATTGGCGTGATGTGTGCCTTTAGAATCACAATCCATTGAGTTATTGTTGCCGTCTGTAGGCAGACAGATCGTTTTTCCTATGCTCCTGTTTTTGTTAGAAAGGGTTTGTAGGTCGGGTTTTCATTGGCTTAGTAAATAGAAAGTCTTAAAATAGATTTTTATTTTTTTGTTGGCTCGTCATGGCATGAGGTAAGTATAAAATCTTTGAAGCAATTTTATGTGACAACGCTTCCCAATGTGAATTTGTGAGATCCTAAACTAAGAACGCTTTGAGCAAAGATAATACCGTGTACATTTTAATGAGTCCTTGAAAATCTGTCTGAAAACTTATCAAAAGCGGAATTTAAGTCACGTCCGATACTTGGTTCTAGCATTCTTCTCATTTGCTCGCAGAATACAATCATAATTTCAGATCCAACATTGGAAGCCAGAGCTCTTAGATGCTGCTGAACTCCTAATACTTTTTGAAATGGAGACCTTACCTGAGAAGGAAAATATTACAAAACAATATTTCAATTATAATTGCGATAATTATCGCAATCATCACAAATTATCATTCCGCACCAAATGATACCAAAATAATTAAAATATCGTCATTTACAGCAATATTTTCGCAAGGCCGGATGATCCGTTTGTATACTCGTATCATTAACAGAATATCTCGTTTTTTAATTGACAACCCCAGAGACTGCAAACAATCCTCGCTGGGTTCATTAGTAGCCTGTCTGTCTGGTAATGTAGGGAAAACGAGATGGTTTATGTCTTATTTAGCAAGTATGAATAGGTTGTAGTTTTGGCAGGGAATTTTTAACATAACACGCAGAGCATTGGTGCCCCGACTTACGAGTGAATTGAAACCCAGGCAAGCACTTTACTTTGTATATTTAATTTAATTTGACCACTGTTCCCAAAAGGGTGGAGGAGAACATCGTGAGGTAACCGGCATGTCCTAGAACAAAAAAAAAAAAAAATCGAAGACACGTGGATGTGATACTCACCAATCCACCCTGAGCCCGCGTAGTGCCCACTCCCTCTCACAGAGAGGAGGGCTATAATCCAGTAGTGGGAACATTATGGGCAGATTTTGCTTATGTATGCTTAATTCACTAGTCCCATATAATAAGAGGTGAACGAACCAATTCAACCGGGTTACAAATCCAGACTACGGTTGAGAGACCACTGATGGAAAAACCCAATAACACTTTATCGGTTATGGGAATCGTAACCCAAGACCATTCTGCTCAGCAGTCGCGTTTGAATGTGGCCCAGCGGGGTTATTGCGTAACACACTATCAGTAGCAATGGCTTTCATTTTGACAGTTCAACAACATTCACTGCGTTATTTACGATGTTGAGCACTAAATTTTATCGAACAAATGAAGCAGTGGATTCAAAATGATTCAGATTGAGATTGATAGTGTGTTACGCCATTAGGGTGCTGCAGTGGTATTCTGTAAAAATCTCACCGTGAGAACTTAAATAAAGTGAGCGGGAAGTGAGCTGTCATTAGGGATTAACACTATTGACACTGCTCACTTCAAACTCACTTCACTTATGATTTCACGGTGAGATTTTTACAGAATCCACCGGTGGGCAGGGGCCCGTGGCTAAATAATAACAGCCGCACAGGTCGATCGATCAGGTTAAGCTACGCTTGCCGCGGTTGGTCTGTGGATGGGTGACCATCTTTACATACCGAGACCCCTCCATGCTTCGGAAAGCACGTTAAGCCGTTGGTCCCGGCTGTCATTCGTGGATCTTTGACAGTCGTTACGGGTAGTTAGAAGCCCGAAAGTCTGACAACCAGTCTTACCTAGGGGTATCGTATAACCCAGTAACTGGGTTGTGGAGGTCAGATAGGCAGTCGCTCCATGTAAAATACTGGTATTGAGCTGCATCCGGTTAGACTGGAAGCCGACCCCAACATAGTTGGGAAAAGGCTAGGCAGATGATGATGACCGGAAGTAGACCAATGAGGCGGTCAATAACGGTTTCAAAAGTTTTTGTAAGTCATGTTCAGTCATAAAATGTTGGACGTCCACACCATAAGGTGGCTTTCTTGATGCAATACTGCAAAAGAACCGTCAACCATATAATACCAGTTTCAGAAATACTAACGCACTACAAAAGCCGCTAATGACGACGAATGGTCAGAATTTATCACAACTGAAATGGATGAAAAACTATCGGAATCTGAAGAGGCGAGCGAAACAATATTTTGTTTGATTTCGTATCCGACTCGCGACTGTATCGGATGTGGTCGGGTCCAAGCTGTAATGTTTTCGCGAATTCAGAACTATAGAAGGGAGAAGATCTGAGTTCCAGCAGGTGCGAACATTTTATGCTGATTGTGTTTCAAATACATGGTGTGATGTTGATAAACCTACGATGATAAGTTTGGGCTTCTTGGGATTACGAAAACACCCCGTGATTTTCATTTAAATTGTTTATTACAAAAGCACTTCAAATTACCATTTCATTTACGACATGAAATGGAAGAAAACGATTAAACATTTTGAAGATATTTTTTATGTTCGGTTTATAATCTTTTGTAAGATCCGTTATCACCTGAAAAGAATCCTGTAAAAAAACACTTCAGCCACATTCTTATAACTCGCACCCCGTAACTCGCCACCTAAACAGTCAGGTCACGCTCGCACCCTGTGGAGAGTTAACGTGCGCCGAGCTCCCGACCCAATACTGATTTCTGTTACCCTGGTTGTTGAATTATACAATTTATGGCCGGCCTGCAAGTTTGCCGAGCCAAGAGTCATCGCTTGATCGGTGCATTGTGTTCTTTCATTTTGAGATCTTTAGGCTTATGTTATCCTGGTACATATGAAATCTCCTCACCACATCTTGTTGACGAATCGGTGATTGTTTTATGTGGTTGTTTATTGATAGAAGGACGATTATGGCAGATTTTTATGAAATATAATTAAATCAGCAGCCTCCAAAGTTACTTGTTATTTTTCCACTTCAGCTGTGACACACACACCACATTATGATTTAAAATTCTAGTGATCCAAATTTTTGAACTGTTATAACGATTTTATTGACCCAGGGCTGATTTTTCCATCACTCGATAACTTTTTTTCGAGGAATACAATTGACGTCTGACAGTTTTTGTATGAGATAACTGTCAAAATGTCAAAATTATTCCTCGAATAAAGTTATCAGATGATTGAAAAATCAGCCCTAATTCAACTAACTTTTTGAGGCGTAATATCTAGAAAACCAAAGATGATCTATTTTTATTCCTTGCTGGGACTAGCGCGATACATACAAATTCCAAATTCGGAAATAGGGCTATTAAATCACATTAATTTCATATACATTAAAATGCCTATATACAACATAAACCACAGATAACTATTTACACTAGGTACTAAATACATTAAATGACTGCCTATATAAATAAATGCAAAAACAATAGGTTAGATTAGGTGTTGGTTTTTAGTCATTCATAAAACCAGTTACATATTTCCGGTAATTGGCTCACCATTTAAAATATAATATTATGCTGTATTTCCTTATATATCACAGCATTGAATGAATGTAGCTAACCAAATCAATGCCAGCCAGTAATTGAAACAGCAAAAATATAATATGTTGAATAGTAGACATCATCATTGGCAGCTTTGTTCCACCAAATTGCTGAGTACATGCCTCCTCACTTTTGTGCTATGCTTCCCTGGTATGTAATAGGTATGTGACTATATCAAAATCGCTCTATTATCCAAATTCTTCAGTTTTGAGGCATAATTATACCTACCTAGTTTTAAATCAGTCAGGATTCGGTAAGTGCATGTATACCCAGGATAATTGCCTAACACACCCACAATCCCATTCTAATACTATTTTTACAATTATTAAGCAATACACTGCGTTATTTACGTTGTCAATGAGCAGACGAGAATTTGTACATCATAAATATCAAGCATAATTACAGCCTATGTTCCCACTGCTGGGAAACAGGCCTCCTCTCTGTGAGGGAGAGTGCGCCGTTATCCACCACGCGGGCCCTGTGCGGTTTGGTAATCCAATAGATTATAAAAACCCTTCAGATTGTGATAGAAAACGTATTTAAGCAAAGGGCCGCAACCTTGCGTAGGTACAATGTTGATTGACTTTGAACGCATTCAGGAACGCTTTTGCCGGCCACAACATCGGCGCATGACGCCCAGTTTCGCTTCTACATTTGAAGAAGGCATTATTTATAATTTTCTATGCCTCTTCATGTAGCTTAGGTGATAATCACGCGAATGGGGCGTGGACGCAAGGATTCCTAACGAGTCGTGATCGTCTACCATGTGTGGTGATAATGCCAATTTCCTTTGCCCGTTCATTGGGAGTAGGGACCATTTTTAGCATTCGATGTTGTGTGCTTCAATGATTAATAATAGTGTTTCAGATATGGCAATACAATCTTTTCATCAGAAAATACATCCAAATTACACCACAGATTTTTATTAAGCACGAGGGTGGGCCTGCCGTTCAAAACATGAACTAGTAGTAACTACTCAACACAATACAACTTTAATAGGCACAACGTCTCTATTAAAAAATGCGCAGTCCATCGACATGAAATATTAATTATTATATTCGTATACCTATATATTTGCTGTCACAATGCCCTATACTACACTAGATAGATTGTCGGGGTTAAAGTTCCCAAAATATGAGATCACAAAAATATTTGCTCATCTGACCGAACTGTTTATTCAATATCTTACGTATCACGTATCGCCTAAATGTGGTAGGGAGAGAAAATATATATTGGGAAAAATTATTTTGTGGAGCAGATAAATATGTCTCATCTCCCCGGGCCCGGCTTGGTCGCGAACATCTATCAAAAATCTAACAGTCATTCCTGAAGGAAATCTCAGCTGAAACCACGAAGTAAACGATGCGGTATGATTTATTTTTTACTTTAGCCTATACACTACGAAAGGTTATAGAGGGATATTTGTTTTTGTAAGTAAAATATATCTGAAAGACAGGTTTACACCAAACGTAATACACGTTCACAGTCAGCCGCCGAGAATGAACTAGCGCAAGGCTACAGCTGCACACAGACGTTTTTCTTTCGTTATGTTTAAGTATTATGTAATAGGAGGTGAGCTTTCCTTCAACCAATTTTATTGGGACTGTGAAACGAACAATTGGAACCGAGCACCTAGTTTCTGACATTTCATTAGTGCCCTTTTGCTTTTATGTGAAATAAAATATTTTGATTTTGAACCGGGCGCAAATCCAGCCCCAGGGCTACCTCTCAGAAATTCCTGATAAAAAAATCCAATAAATAACACTTTTCTCAACCTAAGAATCCAATTGAAGTTAACTTAAATAAACAAAGAGGAATGTTATATGTGTTGTTTTGCCGCATCCACCACGTTAAGCCGTTCCTACTCGCAAGCAAACTAACCGGCTGAACGGATTACCGCATCGATGCGCCCGCGTCATTGCGGCTAACGACTATATGTCGTCTAGCTATCTCCTGCCTCATATGACATCACTTTAACTCTCTGGGTTTCGCAGATTGTATTCGGAATATTTTTTATGGATAAAAAAGTGGGCCTCGCAAAATAGATTATAATAATGATCCGAGGGGAATTCTCGTAACTTTAAGAACGTTCACAGTCTAGATCTGAGATCTGTTAAAAATGCCTCTAATTTCGCTAAATGTTTGACAAGTTTTTGACATTGATTGTCTCTGAGATGAGATTGCGAATAGATTTTGAAAGTTTTTAATTACGGGAATTGGCTTTCTGATGTCATTAGAATCTTGTAATAAGCCAGTCATGTGTCGTGGACATGAATATAAAATATTTTTAAAGCAAAATTCTTATAAAACAAGCTTTAATGGTAGCCTGAGGTGCTCTGCATAAACTTAGACAATCTGGATAAAAGTAAGTGATATTATTACTTGTTATGTAACAATTCTTTAGTCTAGTTTTTCTAGGAACAAAAAAAAAAATACACATTTTGTTGCTCGTGTTCCAAAATAATTTGATATTTGGAGTAAACAAAAATCGTCAGACCTCAAACATATTTGGCGAAGTACTTAATTGGGTGTACTTTAAACACACTCCCTCCCACCCTTTTGGGGATATGAAAATAGTAATAACTGACTACAAAACTAACACATTAGCGTTCCTTTGTTAAAAATGACTATTATCTAGTGACTACAGGGCCTTATTTCACTATGACCACTTAAAGATTCCTTACTCGAAACCACGCCAATTCCTTAGCTAATTCTGCCAATCTCGCGTTCATTTCGCGCGGTTTCGTTCATTGTGTCATAAAGAATAAGGTCCCTGAAGTGAAAAAACCAACAACACTGAATAAAACGTCGTCACACAATTGAAGCCTAGATAAAATAGCTCCAATTATCACAAAATTTCGTCCTCATTATAACGACCTTATTACAAGACTCATTACGGCAGTTGCGTCGAAGCGGAGAGGAATATCTTCGTTGAAAGCCTCCGCTCGGTTCACAATGACTCTTAAGCAGTTTTCGGTCGAACGGTCGCCGATCGTTATGCTAATGAATTTAAACCTTCTTATGTTGGAAACATAGTTGCTGTGTACGGGTTTGTTCAATTCTTTTTACTTTTAAACAGTCGGGAAGACGAAAAAATCAAGGACACTGGCTATAGGTACCTCGTCATTCATTTGCCTTCAGGTTCTTCAGGGAAGTTTTTGTTAACAGAGGAACAAATATTTGTATGACCTACAAGTAGTTGTTCCGGGTCTGGCTGTTTGTGTATGTGAGTTTTCGTACCACTTGCTCAAAAAAATGACATTCTATGCCACAAAAAGCGAACATAACAATAGTCATTTTTAATCTGTCTTTCATTCATCCTCTAGGGGGAGAATGTGATTTAAATTTGGAATACTTACCAAAATTTATACTGAACTACATCTGTGTTTACACCATTGAGTTTGTATATAAAGCATTATACATCATTTTGAAAAAGGAATGCCCATTTATTATGCAGCTATGATTATTAAATAAAATTTCGAAAACCGACGAGGCCGTATAAGCTTGATGCCTTTGCAAAAAAAAAAAAAAAACAAATCATCTCATCAACAATAAATGTACCAAATAAAAATGTAACTCTCTCTATCAATAATTGGACCAATGTTTCGAATGTTAACTTTTACTTTTAATTGTCATTATTTTTAATAAATGCTTATCTCGTATTATTATTGTGTTAATTTTTTCGCAAATTGTACGAAAAGTAGAGTATTTTCCTCGGTGATAAAGCTGTCTTAGTCTTGGGTGAACTTAAATCCCTCGCTACACTCAGGACTCATCTTAAATTCCTCGCTTCGCTCGTGATTTAAGTTTTTAACACCCTCGCTACGCTCGGGAGTAAACCTCAAGTCCTTCATTACGCTCGCGATTTAAATCGTCACCCGCGACAGAAGACACTGCTTTATCCCCTTGGTTAATAATCTACTATTAAATGTTTGTAAACGCACCCACAATACAGGAGAAATTCATAGTGTGGGGCAACGTTTATTAAAAAAAAAAAAAAACATTCCGTCCATTGGTGAATACTGTATGAAAATCCGTTCGATAGTTTTTGAGTTTATCGCGTTCAGACAGACAGACAGACGCGGCAGAGGGACTTTGGTTTATAATATCCGCTCCGATGTCGCGAAATCTCCTAAAGATCGGTAACAATACAAAAAGTAATTGTAATATACAAATTAATTACAGCTGAGCTATTACGTATGTAGTGATTACGCGTATAACAATTAACATAGATATACAGCTCCAGATAACGCGACATCAGACTTTGTCGCAACTACATATTTATTATGTCTGTAGTGGCTTCAATTTATTCCAACACTAAGTAACTAATTGTAGATAGATGGCTGTACCCACTCATTGGAGACCAAAGCACGTCTGTACATAGGCAAGTATATAGCTTATTGCATAGTAAGTACATACGTGTAGTAAGTAGGTACCTATTGGAGCGTGAACACGCTACGAGTATTGGAAGGTCAATCGAACTCATGAACCTGAAACTTCTGTTATTTTAGATTTAGATGTTAATTATGTTCAATTATTCCACTTTAATTTAGTAGGTAAATACTAGCTAGGATACCCGGCTTCGCTCAGAGAGTTGATATGAGATTCCAAAATGTTCTGGAATATTGTGCAATGCTCTTGAATGCTCTCGAATGTATCCGAACATTACAGAATGTTCTGGAATGTTGTGGAATGCTTTCGAATATTCTGGACTGCTCTAGAAATTTCTAGTGGGCAAAAATTCCAGCCCTTATATCTTCAAAAGCCTTCAGGTAAAAACAGGAACCTTCTTCATGGACAGGTGATAGAGGGTTACCACACCATATAGCTCCCTTGATCGTACCGGGACTCATTTCTGAGTTTTAGCGGCGCGCACATTGTACACTTTCTTTTATAATATATACTGATTATTAGAGCGAAACAACTTTTCATCTTACTTCTTTACTTCATTTTTAACCCCGACGGAAAAACAGAGGGGTGTTAATTTTCTTTAATTCGTATATAATTTTTAATACTTTTGCTTCATGCTGTACTCGAAAGCAATGTGAATTATTACTGAATAAATAATTGAATTGAATTGAGAATTGAGTTTAAATATTCTGTAGAGGAGTCATCATTTCTTTTGATGGAGTAAACGTAAATATTGACATTCTGCAGTAATGCCACTACTGCATGACTTTCATATTTTGTTATCAATAAACCTATTTACGAGAAACTGACATTATTGTTGCATTTATTTGCAATATCATTTATCATTTCGTAGGTATAAACAATGCTTTTGTTAACTTATAGTCGTACAATCGTTTGTAGACTCTGTTCTTATAGAATAAAATATAATATATTATATTATAGCATATTTATTTGACATAAAAAGGTACACTTTAAGGTGCACTTTTGTAAAAAATAAACTAGTCTATGTATAGTTCTAAAGTGGCAAAATGGTTGCCCGTTGACAAGAGCTGGCCCCTTGAAATCGTTTGCTTTATCAATTGAACTCATTGTCGATTCAGTGTGCAAGTCATGCTGACGTATTGTTTATTTATTACATTCAGATAAGCCACAACCTCCATACTTTATAAGAAACATAATTAAGTACGATTACGTAATTGCAACCCAATATTATAGGTAATTTATCAGTAAATTTGAAATCTGGAGACAGAATCTTGTGGGTACTTTATGTATGTATTTATTTTATCGTGTATTTAGTACACCACAGACTACCTACAATATTTGTCTCTCCTTCCCTTTTAAATCCATCCAAAGGTTGTCTTTAAAAGATCGCTCTTAGCGATAAGACCACCCATTATGTCACCTTTTGTAAAATTTCTATATTTATGTCTGTAATCTATATGGTGTACATAAGAAAGAGTATTCTATTCTATTCTATTCTATTCTATTTTATCATATTCTGTAGTTCCTCAGTACAGTTTGAAATTCTTTTACAATTTTGAAACTGATTCTTGATTTGCTTGAGTGGTCGAATGCACGCAGAATCATTTTTCTACCAGCCTGCATGATGTATCGTTCCGTTTTGCAGATAACCTTCACAGCAGGCACTATATAATTATTAGTAAGTACGTACCTACTTATACGTACAGACGCCAGCACATCAAGCTACTACAATCTGTCAAATTTATTTAATTGATTTTCAACTTTATCGCTAAAGCATAAGGTTCAAATTTCAATTGGAAAATTTGACAGTTTCGGGTAGCTTGATGTGCTAGCGTCTGTACACACCGCTTTATTAAGTGGTTACCCCCCCCCCCAAAAGACATGTGTGTTCAAATCCGTGATAGGCCCAAGTTGGTTTTTGTGTTTTGCAAAAACATTTTATAATAATTAATGTATTGTTTTACTGAAAGTTAATATTTATTTTTTTAAAGTCTATTTTTAATATTGTTTTTTTTTTTCAATAAAACTTCAATACTATTTTGTTTTAGTAATAGGTATTTCGCTGGCTAGTTCATCAAACTGCCGGTATGAATATGACGACTTTGGGTGATGCAATGGTTCGAATCTAAGTCAAAACATTGTACTGTTTTTGAAGTATTCTTTAGATTATTCATGAACAAAAAAAAAACAATTCAATGTTGTAGCTGAACTTGAGGGGTTAGCACATACTGACGCTGTGTATACCAAATTATCTGTGACTATGATACGCTATGAATATGATCTGTTATATCCTCGTCACTTACGTCTAGCTCGTGCACAATCGTAACAACCACAGTCGGCTCGCAGCGCGCGACACATAATATAACAACATGATACTCGAAATATTATTATTTCTGCTAACTACCCTCGTAGGGTACTACATCTGCAGTTATAAGCAAATGCATAACTTCTTCAAAGAACGAGGTGTGAAATACCTTCCCGGGGTGCCTTTTTTCGGCAATATGTATCATTCTACGTTCTGGAAGAAGCATTTTCTGGATGAAATGCAAGAGGCCCATGATGCATTTCCGGATGAAAAGTAAGTAATTTTTAACCGACTTCAAAAAAGAGGAGGTTATCAATTCGGATGTTTCAATTTTTTTTTAATTTAAAAAAAAAAATGTATGTTCGGGCATAACTCCGTCATAATTATATAGACGGATTTGCAAAATTCTTTTTTTGTTCGATAGAGATTTATTACGAAATGGTCCCATTTAAATTTCGTTAAGATCTGGTGATGAGTTTCAGAGACAGACAACGGAACTCTTCAATTAATACAAGTAAAACAACCGCGATTGCTGCTGTCGCATCAAATGCAGATGCAGCGTCCTGTCACTGATATTTACATAGCAAGTAGTGTTATATGAATTTGTTTGGGGTAGGTATAACTAAAAAGTGAAAAATAAAAACTTTTTTATAAAAAAAAAAACCACCGACTTCCATAAAAACACTACCAAGTGAAAAATAACTTCAATTTCGGAAGTCGGTGTCAAGAAACGAAAATGCGGAACCAACGACACCGACTTCCAAAATTAAAGTTATTTTTCACTTTGTAGTGTTTTTATGGAAGTCGGTTGTTTTTTCTTATAAAAAAGTTTTTTTATTTGCTGATTTCTATTTATCTATCAAATCTTCGTCTTAGCGTGTGGGCGGCAAATATCGCTCGAGGTTAAATTATCAATTGACTCCTCTAACAAATGATGTAATGTTAATGATTGTTTATGGTTTTTTAAGAAATAGATGTGAAGAGTGTGTGAGTGTGTGTGCCTTAGATACTAGTCCATCGTATTATACTTCGTCCACGCGTTCATACGTATTCTAGTCACACCTGCACGCCTGGTGCAAATACTACGCACCTGATCATTTTCAAGGACATCATCAATTAGATCAGTGACAACTTCCGAGGTGTCAAAGTGAACTTTAAACTTATACGTATCTGAGCTATTTTCCCATCTCTTGCATAGTTTGTGTGCAAAAAAAGAAAAATACAGCAATAAGTTTAACATAACTTTTGTTTGTGCACAACATTTAGTGGCGGTTGTTCCAAACAGTTGGTTAGCGTAACATACGTACGTCAAATATTAACAATTACGTAAGATGTTTAACGTTCGTTAAATACAAAGCGTTGCTTCACTGCATAAAAAACTAGTCGTCTAAGCTATTTGGGCTGCCAGTAAAAAACATTACTTGTCTCGAAAAAATTGTTGGGAGATTTTTATATGGCAGCATTTCACCGTTCGCGTCAAATTTTGAAGTGACCACTAACAAGCTTGTTAAATGATAACAAACTACCGCCGACGATTATTTGAATCTTTGAGTAAAATTCAATTAAAGAAAAATGGATACCTTTACACCACATTCCTAATAAAACCCAAAGGTTTTATTAAAGGTTTTTTTAAGGCAGAAACTACAGAACGTAGCTGCTACGATCCTTACATAACCCTTTTCTGTAGAAAATTTTCTTTCATCTTCGATTTGACGTATTATCACTAGAGATAATCTTTCAAACACAGTATCTTGCAATAAATTCCTGCTCGTCCCTAAGTTTAGGTCATCAATAATAGAGTTTTAAATACCTTTTTCTTTCTTTCTATGGTAATTGTGTCATCATCAGATGAACGATCCTTGAACAAGGACGAATACAACAAAAGAGAGTCCATAACGTTTTATTTAGCTTGAGTAAATAATAACAACAATGTTTTAATTATTATCTATTTAACCATTTATAAACAAACAGACAAGAAGAAAAGAACACAAAAATAGGCACAAAAGCAGGTTTCTCGCAGGTTTGAGAATAAAATTACGATAACCAGTGGGTATGGCACCGGTTACTGTAATCTTTATTTTTTAACGTACGTCAAGGCCATCATTTTGGCGAAACAACGCTTTTTTTTGGTTTGACGATAGTTAGCGCCATTTTTGACGTTTATGCATGCGTCAAGTGGACGTGAAACAACCCACCCTTATTGCTATAATCATTAACAGCCCAAGTTCCACCGATTGCTGACTATAGGTTTACTCCCTTTTGTGTTATGCTTCCCTGGTCTGTGCGCAACATAATCATGACTACTGATATTCCAGATACGTGGGTTTCGCGGAGTTCACGTTGCCGGTACTACTAATCCGGGATCCTGATCTGATCAAGGACATTACCGTAAAAGACTTCGATCACTTCACTGATCATCGGGAATTCTTCAGCGAAGAGACGGATCCTCTGTTCTCTAGCAGCCTTGTGCTCATGAAAGGTACCTAAACTGTATTATTATTTATAATAATAGTTTTGAAAGATGAGTTTGAAAAGCAGTCCAACCATATCTAAAGTCCAAATCGTTATGAGCCAGTAAATTAGAATCAGAAATGGGCTTCTGTTCACCAGTAGTTACTTGGCGGCTAGCGATGTTACATTATGTTTGAGAACGACAACTTAACGTGCTTTCATAGGCATGGAGGACTCTTGCCATGAGATAGTGAAGAATGGTCACTCATTCATGGATTGGCCATTTTTCAACTCGCATATCGATTCTAGTGTTGCGATAAATGATCAAGTAACGACGATCCATATGATTTGTTCCGTAGCATAAGCATAATAAGCCAGCCCTTTCTGCGAGATCCCGGCTGTGATCCACCACGTAAATGCGGGATGGTGGATTTATTCCGCGTAAGTGAAAAACTCGAAAGAACATACATACGAACATAAACTCACGACTTTTCCCCAAAGGGGAAGGCAGAAATTAAAGTTTCAGGAAGTACTCCATTTATTTGATCATCATACATATCTCGCGTGACTTTGACCTAGAAGTGCGCATGTATCGCTTGTATGAACGTGTTATTTTAGCTCCCCTCCAATCACTCATTACACCAATTCTCAAGCTACGCTAATGTCAAATTGTCATAAATTGCGGAGTAATGAGTTGTGAGTTATGTATAGGAATATTAGTGTGGTTAGGGGATTATTTTAAATGGTTCTCTCTGGTTTTTAGATGGCCTAGATAAAGTGACATTCTATCAACGATAACGATGATGGAAAAGTCAAACAGAATGACAGTACAACATACAAGTCTTTGTAGAAATATAAAACGCTTTGAAAGCGATTGCCACTTACCTAATCACAACGCTAATATTTTCTCATTGTTTGTCTTATTTCTTTTTAGTATTTTCTTGTATTTATGTTTATTTATTCCTCAATTTTCATGATTGCACCTACTACTATTTGTCTCTGCATCACCCAAAGGTTGACTGGTAGAAAAAGCCTGTGGCATTAAGTCCGCCTCTGTATATTTTTGTGAAATAAATAAATAGTGTGTTACGCAATTAGAGTGCTGACGTGTTTTTGGTTTTTTCCATCGCGAATGTCTTAGAAGCAGTCCGCAGTTGGGGTTTGTGCCAGGAGCACACAAAAGGTCAATTAAGCTTGCAATGTGCCACGTATTCTGTGCACTTCAATAATAATAATAAAGGTAACCGTAATTAACTACGCGTATGCCTGTTAAATAATAATAAAAAAGGTTACCATAATTAACTTCACTTCGTTAAAAAACAACATTAAATTATAGTTGTTTATTTTGAAAATAATGTTAGACATTGAAAAGCTTGATTGATGCTTACTCTCTCTAATTTTCAGTAAATATTTAGTCACTTTGGTGTTTCTAATTTTTCCAAAACATGTGTAAACAAGGTATTCTTTACGTCCTTAAATTGGGTAAAGCCAGGCCTTAATGAGGCTTTTTTACAAACATTTTAACACGTTTCTCTTTTCAACGATATATTTAAAAGCTTTCTTTGTGAATAAAATAACACAAGTGGTGACAAAATTACCATCTGTCGAATAATAATAATAATAAACAACTTTTATTAAGACATAATTGTTTACCAGAACTATGAGCGAACGTTTATTTAACTACAACGCACTTTAATTATATCATTATAATTAAAATGCATTGTAATCAAATATTTTTTTTTTTTAAACAAGTATTGCAAACTTACCTATTATTAAAAAAAAGTATTACTTAATCAGAAATATAATTAAAATCAGGGCTGATTTTTCGATCGACCGATATTTTTGTTCGTCGAATAAAATTGACGTCTGACGGTATGGAAGAACTGTCAAAAATTCGAAATTATTCCGCCGATAAAGTTATCTGGCGTTGGAAATATTCGACCTTAGTTGTATCGTGTAAAGCCCGGAATACACATGCCTGTAACTTGCACAAAAGTATGTAAGTAGCTTGCATACTGGATGCCATGACAAGTTCTGATTTGTGAATACCATAATTGGCATTGTAACCCCGGTTAGGCGGTTTACAGAAATTTTTAGAAACAAGATGTTGATGATTTCTACTAGTATTATACTACTCACCACCGTGCTAGAGTAAATTTATAGGGTATAAGCTGTTAGGGAAGATTCAATTAAACAAGTACCTTCTTACACAATACAAAGTTTTACCACAGAAATTAAGCTACACATACAAATAATGTGGCGAGCCACTAAACCAGCATATCTTTCCCAAACGCTTAGATATTCAAACCTATACAACTAGTCTCCGTATCTAGTTGTATCGGTTATACGGTCTAATTCTCAATGCCAAGAAAACGAAATGTGTAAAGTTCGCCTTACCCAATGTTAGAAATCTAGGACCCAACATCGTCTTAGATAAAGAGGCGCTTGAGACTGTGAGCTCAGCAGTTTTTCTGGGAATAACAGTAGATGCCAAACTTCAGTGGGGACCACATATATCGAGCCTAGCAGGAAGGCTCAGTTCGGCTGCCTACGCCGTCAGGAAAGTAAGACAATACACTGACGTTGATACAGCTATTTTTATATATTTTAGTTATTTTCATAGCGTTATGTCCTACGGTATTCTGCTGTGGGGCAAAGCAGCTGATATACAAAATATATTCGTCCTTCAAAAACGAGCTGTTCGAGCTATTTACCAGCTAGGTGCTAGAGTTTCTCTAAGAGATTTATTTAAAGATATTGGTATTCTCACGGTTGCATCACAATTCATATTTGCCAACATCATATATATTAAGCAAAATATACACTTGTATACTAAAAACAGTGATGTTCACAATGTTAACACCAGAAATAAGGACAAACTACGTGCTCCCTTTCACCGGCTTCATAAGGTTCATAACTCATTTGTTGGGCTTGGTATAGCCTTTTATAACAAGCTACCCTCTTCTTTGCTAGATTTGCCTTTTAATGCATTTAAAGCTCAAGTAAAATCCAACCTTTGTTCAAAGGCATACTACTCCATCAACGACTACTTAAACGATAAGAATAGTTGGTCGCCCTGATTAACTCAAGACAATGTTTATGTTCTTTCTCCAGAATTAGATTACTGATAGGTTATTATACTATGAGCTCATTATACAATTGTTTTTATTGGGCTGTATAAGTCAAATCAGTTTAGTTTTATTTTTATTATATTATTGACATAATCAACCCATTTAAATGTTTTCTAATGAGTTGATTGCAATATGTGGCTAGCTAGTGACCTCGACAATTGATCATATTATTCTTACCTGAGCAACCGGCAGCAAGTTCGTCATGCTCCCTCAGATGTCACTGCTTGCTGTAGCGTCGGGGGTCGGGTTGCCTCCTTCCCTCAAATATGGCGAGGGGGGTAATGGCTGATCTTTGCGTTATGCTCGTGAACGGGTGCTGCTTGTGGTGACTGGTCGTCTTGCTGACCATGGTTTTATTATTGTTATAATTAGTAATAACTTGTTTATTTAGTTTCCTTCGATGGTCCTAGTTTATCATTTGTGACTTCAAGCGACAGCTTTGTAAACAGAACCCAGCATTGCATAAATATGTTAGCGGTCACGCCCTTCATACCTGGAGGCTTTTATTTAATTTTCATTTATTAATTTTTGCTTGAGTACCTACGTATAGTTTTTTATTGTATTTCTTGGTATATTGGCGTTGCTAGCTGACATATGGCAGATAATTGAATTTAGTGTCCTGTGTCTTGTAATGTTAATTGCTTTGCATACCTTGTATTGTATTCAGTCAAGTATTTTCTAACTGAACAGACAGCTGTGCTGCTGGGGAGTTTGTTGCGCCACTTCTTCTTCCCAGCGAAAGCACTAGGAAGTGGTGAAGGGCGGGCGTTTTGGGGGACTGTCTTTTGTAATTTTGACGTTCGAAAAGTGCTGATTCTCAGCCTAGTTTGAATAAATGACTTTTGATTTTGATTTTGGTGTAAACCCCTGCAATGAAACTATTAAATAAGCTACATGCGTACTTTTGTGCAAGTTACAGGCATGTGTATTCTGGGCTTTATACTTGATTTTCCCGCGGCTTCGCCCACTTGGATTTCAGAAAAAATATCAAAGTTTTGTATTATTATTGTCGCATTGAGTAACAAACATCCAAACATTATGTCAATCACAACAGTAACTTATAATAATTCATATCCTAAGTTATACGAATGTCGCAATGCAGTATCCGTTTATCAGAGCTGTATCTTTATATGTCACTGTATTGCCCATAATGACGAAATAGTAACATTAATTCATATCTGACTAGCTGCGCCTCGCGGTTTCACCCGAATAAGTCTCGACTCTGTACGAATATTGGGATAAAAAGTATTATATGTGTTAATCCTGGTTATAAACTATCTATGTGCCAAATTTCATCAAAATTGGTCCAACCGTTTGAGCGTGAAGGAGTAACAAACACACACACACACACACACAAACTTCCACGTTTATAATATTAGTGTGACTAGTGTTGAGACGATGTAGGCTGACTGTAACTGGAACTGGCTAGCGTAGTTTCTCTGCTAATCAGTCTATAATATTCCCACTGCTGGGATACAGGCCTCCCTCTCCGCGAGGGAGTAGGCTATGATCCACCACGCGGGCCCAGTGCGGGTTGGTAGATGTCACATGTCTTCGAATTTTTGGTTCTAGGACATGCCGGTTTCCTAACGATGTTTTCCTTCACCGTTTTGAGAGCAGTGGTGATGAAATTATTTACACGTAGTAAAGTGTCTGGGTTTGAAACAAGCACCTACAACTCGTAAGTCGGGGCCACCACTGCTCCTGTTTCTCTGCTTAGTTTTCAACAAACCTTTACCGAAAGTATAAACTATTAAGTATAACTAAATCACTAACGAATGTTAGGCCTCTCTATGGTAGCTATTGTGCGGTTTAAAAGTTTCTAACGTGACGACATTACTATCGTAGACGTCTATGTCCATATCACCATAACGCAGGGAAGTGAAATGTATGGAAATATATGAAGATGCTTTTTCTGTCCTCGATAACGTTTTAAACGTGCACGTGTTTCCATACATTTTATTTCCATAATTATAAAAGTGCACAATATTATGGCTATCATATAAAGCCCTGCGGAAAACCAGCGTTTATTTATTTATTTATTTAAGTAAACTTTTTGCACAAAGAGTACAAATACGGACTTAATACCTTAGGCACTCTCTACCAGTCAACCAAGGGTGGTGAAGAGATTAGATGGCAGGCGGCGTTCGTGTTTAGTTTCCAAACATGTAAAAAATATTTCTGGAAAACACATATTTTCAACTTCAACAATTTCTGTCTCTACTTAGTCATTCTAATATCAACTTAATTTAAGGTTACCTATCTGTTTTCTGATTTTTCCACAGCCCGATAACTTTTATTTGAAGGATAAATGACAGTTTGACATATTTTCTATGCAAAAGCTGTCAAAACACAATATTAATTCCTCAGATAAAAGATAATATCTAACTTTGGTAAAATCAGCCCTGAGTGGAAATAACATTTATTGGAAATAAGGATTTTAAAAAGGCTTTAAGTTAAAAACTCCATTGTAGATTGTAGAGAACCCTATTCTAGATTGTTTTCCTTGGTTTCATAATATGTGTTTTTTTTCAGGCGAAAAGTGGCGGGATATGAGGACCACCTTGAGCCCAGCATTCACTGCATCCAAAATGAAGTTGATGCTTCCGTTAATAGTGGAAAATGCCAATAATATTGTTGAGTACCTCCATGGTATGTATAAATAAATACTTACCATTGATCAATTGATACATATGCCGATAAGTGGCGATCCAGACGCGTACCGCAAGGTGGCGCTAGAAAAGGATGCTTGGAAGGATAGGCTATTGCTTATCTGTGGCACAGTGAAAAAAGAAAAAAAAAATGCTATTAAGTACGCCTCGGTACAAGTGTGTGCTTTTAAGGTGAAAGCACCAGAGAAGCCGTGTAATACAAATACGTTTCTTGCAATTTGGGAGAGTTGTATTGATGTTTCTAATGACTATAATTATGTTAAAACATATATTTCTTTCGGTTTCCAGCTGCAAATCATATTTTGATCAACAAACCACCTGTCACTGAGTAGCAGATTGCAAAAAAAAACTAAGAACATTTGAATTTCGCAGCCGACCGTGCTTTAAGTAAAAATAATCCAACACGTGAAAAATCGGTCAGTTTCTTTTTTATTTTCCGAAAGATTTCTGCAAGTTATAAAAAATATTTTTCAGCTCATCAAAATCAAAACATCGAAGTGGACGACCTGATGCGTCGATACACCAATGACGTCATCGCATCAGCTGGCTTCGGCCTCAAGATCAACTCTCTAGAGGATCGAGACAATGAATTCTACAGAATTGGAAGCAAACTCTTGGATTTCAACCTGAAGCAGAGGATTTTTATGATTTTATTTACTTTATTCCCTAACCTTTCTAAGGCAAGTGCCTTGTGAACTTTGATCAGTTTTACCGAATGCCGACCGTGTGGGCTTTTAGCGATAAGAATAGAATAGAATAGAATAGAATACTAGAAGACCGCCCATTGTGTCACCCCGTGTAAAAATTTTACATTTATATAGGTATGTAATATTTATGGAGTACATAAAGAGTATTCTACTCTCATAATACGAGTATAAATCGATGTCTCCCACGTAAGTTGTTGCAAGCCACAAAATTCAGTGTGTGAATATATAATATACGAGTATTCACATACTAATAATACTACTATTTAGACTAATAATACTTTATTACTAACTAATATTCACATACTGAATTTTATAAAAAATAATTGAAAAGTGCAATTTTTTTGGCAAAAGTGATTTTGAAACGCTCTCCTGTAAAATTGCAGTTTGTGGGTTACAACAACTTACGTGAGAGGCATCGAAATATAATAAACCGTTTCCAACGCGAGGGCTGATATATCAATCATCCCATATCTTTTATGAGAGGAATCGTAAATACAGTTTAATACCTTCTGTATGGAAAATAATGTCAAGCCATCATATTTATTCTTGTGATAAAAGTTGTCTGGCGATTGAAAAATCGGTCCTTATGGGCTTTCTAGAAGAGCGGTGCTAAATAACGGCCACAGTGACGGCTATCATGAAAATGATGGCACCGGGGGTACTTATCGGCGTCAAAAATTGTAATTTACTTCAGTGACGTCATTCGAAGGTAACTTGCGGACGCTATGTGGCGGCCACCGAACTCTTACGAATCGTAGTTTAAGTGAATAAAACAGGCAACAACATAGCGCAAAACTAATGATAATGTATGTTTATTTCATGCAGAAATTAGGCATACGTATCTTCTCCGAAAATACCAACAATTTCTTTAGGAATATTGTGGCCTCTACTATGGAGTACAGGAAGAAGCAGCACCTGGAGCGACCCGATATGATTCAACTGCTCATGGAGGCTAAGGGAGGTAAATACTCGTACCTGCAGGAAAGTCTACCATACTCATCATCTGCCCAGCCTTTTCCCAACTACGTTGGGGTCGGCTTCCAGTCCAACTGGATGCAGCTGAATACCAGTATTTTAAATGGAGCGACTGCCTATCTGACCTCCACAACCCAGTTACTGGGTAATACGATACCCCTTGGTAAGTCTGGTTGTCAGACTTTCGGGCTTCTGAGTACCCGTAACGACTGTCAAAGATCCACGAATGACAGCCGGGACCAACGGCTTAACGTGCTTTCCGAGGCCCGGAGGGGTCTTGGTATGTAAAGATGGTCACCCATCCACAGACCAACCGCGGCAAGCGTAGCTTAACCTGATCGATCGACCTATGCAGCTGTTATTATTTAGCCACGGGCTCCTCATCGAAAGTCTACCATACTGATTGCAATAAAATAAGTTAGAAATTGGGAAATGGTTAAAGCGAATGTTCGGTATTTCCTGCAGACCCCCATTGTGAGGTTTAAGTTCGAAACAAATTCCATTACTCTGCGTTTATTAAATATGGAATATTTAAAGTCACCAGTGCGTCCTGTCTCTTATGTTTGAACTACAGTGCCGAGATGTAGTCAGGTTGGTCCACAAATTCGAAGTCGCTCAGCGTACTTACGGAGTAAGTTATGCTCCAAGTAAGCTAATTAAAGTGGCAATGAGCCGGACAGTCCTATGACCAGCGCAGCATACAACTCTTTGGATAACTCTTAATTCTTATTTCCCATTCCAGAGTGGACTCCAGACGATTTAACTGCGCAAGTATTCATATTCTTCAATGCAGGCTTTAACACTTCAGCATCTGTTCTGGTAATGACAATCCACGAACTTGCCATAAACCCCAAAGTCCAAGAGAGGTTGTACCAGGAGTGCAGACAGCTAAAGGTGGACAATGAATCGCTTACATTTGACAAACTCAGTGAACTCAAGTACATGGATTGTGTTATAAACGGTAGGTCACTTTGCCGACTCCTATCGTAAAAATACTATGGTGGTGTAAAAGGTTTAACTTAATTTTCTTACTTATAGAAACCCTAAGGAAGTGGACTCCAGCTATTTTTATGGATAGAATCTGTCAGAAGACGTATGAGCTACCGCCGCCAAGAGATGGCGGAAAACCTTACATTGTAAGTTAAACAAAATGCAATTGACGATATACATATACGTATGTTATTTTAATCGTGTATTTGATATTAGTCTTATAACTGTTGACAGTTGAAACCTGGTGACCTTGTCTACAACATGGTGAACTGCCTGCACATGGATCCACATTACTTCCCTGACCCACATAAGTTTGATCCTGAGAGGTTTTCTGAAGAGAATAAGCAAAAAATTAAACCATGCACCTACTCGCCCTTCGGAGGGGGCCCGAGGATTTGCATCGGTAAGTTATCAAATATCATTGTCGTTACAAACATCCAATTGCATTCAATTGGCAGATTTTTAAGTGTTTCAAACAAGACCCCATTACTTGTTTTCTTGGACTAAGACTGTACCAGGCATGCATAATCAACAGGAGGTTTCTTTCACAGGATTAAGGTTCGCTATGATGGAGTTCAAAGTCCTGATTTACCATATAATACTGAACTTCGCCATCGTGAAAACTGAGAAGACTTCGGATCCGATAAAGTTGAGACCTCATAACTTTAACATCAGGGCCATGGATGGAACTTGGGTGAAATTTCAGAAGAGAGAATAATTTTATGTGATTTTTTGTTTGTATGTTACTCAACAACGCATTTATCTTCGTTAACTTTAGTGAATCATTAAGATTGAATATAAATACTTTGCTTTACTAATACAAAGTTTGCCAAGGCTTGATAATCTAGAGATAATAAATACCTTTTGTCCTTTATTTCATTATTTACACATCATCATCTGCCTAGCCTTTTCCCAACTATGTTGGGGTCGGCTTCCAGTCTAACTGGATGCAGCCGAATACCAGTATTTTACATGGAGTGACTGCCTATCTGACCTCCACAACCCAGTTACTGGGTAATACGATACCCCTTGGTAAGACTGGTTGTCAGACTTTCGAGCTACTGACGATCCGTAACGACTGTCAAAGATCCACAAATGACAGACGCGACCAACGGCTTAACGTGCTTTTCGAGGCACGGAGGGGTCTTGGTATGTGAAGATGGTCGCCCATCCACGGACCAACCGCGGCAAGCGTAGCTTAACCTGATCGATCGAACCGTGTGGCTGTTATTAGTTAGCACAATTATTTACTCATAAATTATATTTTTAAATACCTGCTATAATATAAAAACATTTTAAAATATCAAAAATAGTCCACCGGTATCGGGAACAGGGTCCAAGCTAGGGTCAGGGCTCCAGAGAGAGGAACCTCCTAACAATGTGGGCCATGTCCAGAAGTAACGCTTTCTGAATCAAGCCTTGGCCTTGCCTTGCCCAACGAGAGCCTCCTCAGGTGTTATACCTTTTGTTATTATTAGAGTTTAAGAGTTAGAGAGGCTGAGATGTTATTTTACTTTATTAAGATCAATAATATACAAAATATTAAAAAAAAAAAAAACAGCTGGGGTTGAGGGACTCACGGCAGGAACGAAGTTCAAAAATGTAAATCCAAGATGGCGGTTGCGATATCGGCTCAATCGGCGAATCGGCTTCAGAGCCCTCGAAAGCCATGAAAACTACCATCCATGACGAAAAATTTAAAAATTATTGAAAACACCATCTTGGATTTTCCTTTGGACCTCATTATCGGCTTCAGCACACTCGAAAAACATGAAATCGATACTCATGACGAGAATTAAAAAAAATAAAATTGCAGCCGCCATATTCATTTTTGATTTGTTTAAGTGCGTATACACATTTATTAATTTTAGTGCTAACATTGTCTATGTGTTTTTTCAAATTAATATCTTTATTGATTATAACACCTAAAAATCTTACATGCGGTACTTCTTTGATTTTGTTAATATTGAGTTTACTGTCGTTTTTTAATTATTTGATTGATTAAATTGAATGTAAACGGATTTATCTAAATTTATCTTTAAATGGTTAATGTCAAGCCAGTGCAGTAATTAGTAAACAAAAATAGAAAAAAAAAGGTGAATAAAGCCAATTCTCTTAGGTCCGTTTAATCGCCACACCATCACTAAGTACGCTCTAGCCAAGCTCTACACTCCTGACCACAGGATGCTACCTCCGAGATGGCGTCAAAACAAACGGTCTCCTCGACCCCTCTTTTGTATACGCATATCATTCTTTATAATAGTTATATTGACATAATATTTTTTTGTGGTCCGTCCTAAAAGTCTATTCTATATTTTGCTATTATGAATTTGACGTTTTTTACCTGCAGTTTTGGTTGTCAAACTAAATCAGACTATTTTTAATCTCGAATGAAAGGGAAAATAATAAAATAAAATAATAATATTGGGGAAGAAATATAAAACATTTATTTCGGATAAATTTAATGAGCACTGCGGTCAACTGAGGTAACTTTGACTGCAGACGGGTATACCTAATATGAATTTCGAGTTGACTGACTGCTGTTATTGAACACGTTTATTGATTTATCATATGACTAAAGCATGACCGCCTGTGTTATTAAACGAGTCTTCTTCCTAATTTCGTACTGATTCATTCATTCATTCATTCATTCATACAAAGTGTTCGCGCCTGCTAATTTTGTTTGGGCAATCATCGCCCGCTAGTTTTGCTTTTACATGCAATTATTTTTTTTATAATTACTACTGTGTTGGTAGAAGAAGAAAAATAGTCATTTGTACTCATCATTTCGGCTCCGTCAGAAAAAGTTGCAAAATTATCAAAATTATACAAATCTCAATTTATCTATGAGTTTTTCTTAAATAATTCCATTCTTGTGCTTAAACAAGAAAGTTGGCGACCGTGACAGGACAATTCAAAATAAAATTGGGTAATTCAGTACCTAGTACACGAGTTGCGTCATACTCGGCGATATTGAAGAACCAAAGGAGAACGAAATTGGAAGCTACAACAGTACTTACAAGCAACCAAGCTGGTCTTCCGTGCCAACGAATCAGCTAAAGATCGTACCGGAATTCCATGGAATCGTCAAAATCACCAAGTTAAGTGCCTTCCTTTGTTCCGTTCTACCTCACCAAAGTACAATCAATTTCCAAATTCCTACATACTAAATCCGTTCTAAAATACATCTATTCCAATAACTAGCCTGTATTTGTGCAATACTCCGTAATTTTCTAGGTTTTATCGTGCCAAATAAGTATATAGGTAAAAATACCTACATATACCGTCCACTATAAAATCATAGTGATTTTTTCCAAGTTCAAGTCCTTGTTCATTAAATTATTAATTTGCAAAATAACGTACACATTTAGTAAATCAATTTAAATCCTAACTGTACTCTCTAATAATCTCTTACCTCGACATATTCGGTTTTTTTTCTATAGCTAAGCCGATTTGCCGAAATTTTCAGGTGTTATCCTGAGGGCCAAGTAGCTCCACTGAGTTTTGCAACCATCACTGCCCGCTTGCTGAGTGAGGCACTGCAGCCATCCGAGACCAGGGTTCCAGGAGATTCCACCGAAGGGAGGAGCGTGAGAGTATCATTGTTTTATTCCTTTTCTTAGAGTTTAAGCGTTGTCGATATACTTACCTATTCCATTGTATTTCCATTGGTTTTAAGTATAATACTAAAGTTATACGTTTAATTCACTTGAACTCAATTTAAATTATTATTTATACTTCAAAATGACGCCTGGAGGTGGCGATAAATCCTCAGCCAATGCATCTTTAAGAGAATTACAAGTAAAACGTAGTTCAATTAAAGGACAAATTACAAAATTCAAAAACTATTTAGACAAAATTAGTAAATTACCAGAGTTATCAAACATAGACCTTGCAGAATTGAATTTAAGATTGAATAAATTTCAAGGATTATCGACAAGGTTTGACGATTTGCAAACAGAGATTGAAGTTTTAAATGCTCCAAATATTCAAGTAGAACTTGATGAACGAGAACGCATTGAACAAGATATAGTTCAAAATTTAGCTATAGCCAAGACGGAGCTACAACAATATAGTAGTGATTATGATGGTAAGCGCCGTCAATCTATCTTTGTAAATGCGGATTCGGATCATCAAAACGTGGGTTTTAGATTGCCTCAAATACAGATTTCTAAGTTCGATGGATCACACTTCCGCTGGCTCGAATTTCGGGACACATTTCTTAGTTTGATTCATAAAAATGAGCGCATTCAAGATATACATAAGTTTCATTATTTAGTTTCATACCTGGATGGTGACGCTGCGCGTGTTATATCAAACCTCGAAATATCTTCGGCTAATTACCAGGAGGCTTGGAAACAGGTTTGCGAGCGTTACGATAACAAAAGGATTCTTATGAATCATCACCTAGACTCTTTAATAAATATTCAACCAATAACACGTGAGTCAGATAAGTCTCTTCGGTGCTTAGTTGACAACGTCACTAAGAATCTAAGAGCTTTAAAGAGTTTAGGTCTACCTACAGACCATTGGGACATGTTGCTAATATTTATTTTATTGCTAAAATTGGATAGTCGTACCATACTAAAATGGGAAGAATATCGCAACACAATAGATTGCGTGAATAACGTGCCCACTTTAGAGCAATTTAATAAATTCCTAATTGACCGCGCTAATGTACTAGAATCATTTAATCAAAATAAATCTATGAGCAACAATAACAATAATTCTAAATCACAACAAAATCCACGTCTCTTGTCTAATCAATCTCAATCAAATAAAACTACTTCTAATAAATCAAGCCGTAATCAAAATACCAATGTCTTCGCATCCACTTCTGAATCTCGTAATAATTCTTCAACTATTTATCTTTGTGTAGTATGCAATGGAAATCATAGGATTTATGATTGTCCAACTTTTAAATCTAAATCCATTGAAGAGAAAATGTCATGCATATCCCAATATAAATTATGTACAAATTGCCTGCGCCAAGGTCATCCTGCATCTGAGTGCGGCATGGGTTCGTGTCGGCATTGCAACCAAAAGCATAATACTCTTCTCCACGATCCTAGCGTATTAGCTAAATGTAACACAATAAACGCAAATGACGATAGTAAAAGGGAGACCGTAGTGACTTTCTCTCAACAAAATAATAGTCATGTATTTCTGTCTACGGCTATTATAGAAGTTTACAATCCTCTAAATAACAAAACCGAAAGGGTTCGCGCGCTGTTAGATAGTGGCAGCCAATCTACTTTCATCACAAAATCTCTGCAACAAAAATTAGGTTTAATCTGTAATCCGTTAAATGCATTAAATGTTATAGGAATAGGAAACAATAAATGTGACACAATATCAGAAAGTTGTGTTACACATCTAAAATCAATCGATGGCACTTACCAAGTTAAGTTGTCTACCTATGTTCTCAACCAACTTACCGGAGACATTCCAAAGGTCTTCGTCGAAATAAATCACCTGAAAATACCAAAGGGTATTATATTAGCTGATCCTAAATTCAATGAACCCGCTGCCATTGAGATGCTCATTGGTGCAGACATCTTTTGGGATTTACTGGTTAGCGGCCAACGATCCCTAGGCCCAAGTAATCCTAAATTACAAAATTCTAAATTAGGTTGGATTATAGCCGGCCCTATTAATGCTCAAAAATACAATCAAAATATTCAATGCAACCATGCAATTGTTCCTAATAACAATTTGGATAAAATGCTCACTAAATTCTGGGAACTCGAGAATCTCCCTCAAAGAAAGATTCTAACTCCCAACGAAATAGCATGTGAAAAACAATTTCACAAAACCACTACTCGTTTGAGTAATGGCAGATTTAGAGTGAAGTTACCACTAAAGGACTCACCTGACTGCCTCGGTGATTCTTATAACCAAGCTAAAAAACGTTTCAAAAATCTCGAAAAAAGATTTAGAAAAAATCCGACACTAAAGTCACATTACGTAGAATTTATACGTGAATATTCAAACCTAGGACATCTTTCAGAGTCACCTGTTGCAATACCAAATCCTTCATACTTTTTATGTCATCATGCCGTATTCAAAGAGGACAGTGAGTCCACCAAGATTCGAGTAGTATTTGATGGCTCAACTCCTACAACCTCTGGCTACTCTCTAAACGACATCTTAATGGTTGGGCCTAATCTACAGAATTCTCTATTCTCCATTCTAATTAGAGCACGTCAATATAAGTACATTTTGACTGGAGACATAGCTAAAATGTATAGACAAATTGCTATGGATCCACATGATTGTGATCTTCAATTAATATTATGGAGAGAAGATGAGTCTCAGCCTATCCAAACTTTGCGTTTAGATACTGTCACTTACGGTACTGCAAGTGCCAGCTATCTTAGCACTAAATGTCTGTGGCAAGTAGGAGAAGAGTGTGATGATGAATTAATTAAAACCATAATACAAAATGACTTCTTTGTGGACGATGTCATTACAGGCTCAGACAATGAAGATCAACTTATATACATACAAAAAGCGCTTTCCACTGCTCTAAATACAGCTTGTTTTCCCCTACGAAAATACAAAACTAATTTACCTAAATTATTCCATAATATAGAAATTAATACAAAAGAAAAACTTACCTTGAGTGAATCCTCCAGTACTCTTGGTCTAGGGTGGGATCCAAGTGATGACACGTTCAATTTTCCTGTAAAAAATAATGATATAAAAAACACAATAATTACTAAAAGATTTATAATGTCGCAGTCACTTCGTATTTTTGATCCACTTGGGTTATTAAGCCCATGTATAATTCAATGTAAAATATTAATTCAAAAGTTGTGGATCAAGGGAATTGACTGGGATCAACATGTACCTGACGACATACAGGAAAGTTGGAAAGAAATTTCAAAAAACTTACCTTTACTTGCAGATCTTCATATTCCGCGTAGAGTGATTGGTGACTCACCAAAGTTCATAGAACTGCATTCGTTCAGCGACGCCTCACAAGTCGCTTACGGGGCTTGTATATACATGAGAACGCTGAACGAAAACGATGAGGTGACAGTAAGTTTATTATGTTCGAAATCCAAGGTTGCTCCTATAAAGCCCACCACCATACCTCGCCTCGAACTTTGCGCGGCGTTGTTGTCAGCTAATCTATGTCGATCTGTTATCGAGTCCTTAAGAATTGTTCCTACAAAAATTACACATTGGTGCGATTCTAATATCGTACTATGCTGGATCAAGAACGATCCAGGCAAACTTAAAACGTTTGTGGCTAATAGAATAGCTGAAATTTTAGATCTTACTAATCGCAAGGATTGGCGTCATGTTCCCACTGACGTTAACCCCGCTGACCTAATTTCTCGAGGTGTAAATGCTTATCACCTTCGTGACAATTTGATGTGGTGGCGAGGCCCGTCATTTTTATACAATGATGAATCAAAATGGCCAAAACTACATCAAAAACAAATCATTGAATTACCTGAAATAAAAAGTCATTATATTAATTTACCTGAATCTACATTCGATTTCAAGGTATTTTCAAAATTTTCTAAACTACAAAGAACATTTGCATATATTTTACGCTTTTTACATAACTCAAACCAATCAAATAGGCTTAATCGCTTGTCTGGCCCTCTAACAGTGCATGAATTAAATAATTCCTTTATTTTCATTTGTCGAGTTGCACAGAAACAATCTTTTCCTCTCGAATATAAAAGAATTCAATTAAAATCATTATTGCCTAAATCTAAATTATTAAGCTTATCACCTTTCTTTGAGCCCACAACTAACCTAATACGAGTTGGAGGGAGATTACATAATTCTAATTATTCATACCATAAAAAACATCCAATACTCTTGGATTCTTCTCATTATGTAACAAAACTTTATTTCGTACACGAACACTTACGAAATTTGCATGCTGGTCCACAGCTATTGCTAGCAACGGTCAGAGAATCTGTGTGGCCTATGAACGGAAGAAGGTTAGCTAGAAGCGTTGTAAAACAATGTGTTACTTGCGTGCGTGTTCGTGGGCAAACCATACTCCCAAAAATGGGCAACTTACCAACAAATCGTGTCTCCGTTGATTTTCCTTTCAAATCTGTTGGGATTGACTACGCCGGTCCTTTTCAAATATTAAATCGCAAGGGACGTGGTGCTAAATTAGTAAAATGCTACTTATGTCTATTTATTTGTTTACGTTTTAAATGCGTTCATTTAGAACCAGTCAGTGACTTGACTAAAGAAGCTTTTATAATGACATTTCGTCGATTTGTTGCCCGCCGTGGCAAGCCAGCGGAGGTTTGCTCTGACAACGGACGAAATTTCGTTGCCGCTGCTAAGGAAATTAGTAACTTTCTAAATTTAAATAACAAATCTCTTTCTCAGTTTGCAGCGGGAGAGGGAATAAAATTTTCATTTATACCTGCTTACAGCCCTCACTTCGGTGGAATTTGGGAGGCTGGAATCAAGGCTGCTAAATATCATGTCAAAAGAGTCATGGGAAATTCCCATCTTTCTTTCGAGGAAATAGGTACTTTATTCGCACAGGTAGAGGCAGTTCTAAATAGTCGCCCCTTGTGCCCAATGTCTGCCTCCCCAGACGATTTCCTATCCTTATCCCCAGGGCACTTCCTGATTGGCAGATCACTCAATGCGCTGCCAACTCCAGTTCAAGACGATTGCAAGACAACCCATTGTAACCGGTACGCTCGCCTTGAGCAAATAAGGCAAGAATTCTGGAAGCGCTGGCAAAGGGAATACATCTCCGAACTTAATCAACGCACCAAATGGAAGACTGACGCTAAGAAGCTGAATATCGGAGATCTTGTCATTCTACAAGAAGACAATACACCACCACTCAATTGGCGCCTCGGACGTGTCACCAGACTTTTCCCTGGAACAGATGGCATATCTCGAGTCGCAGATATCAACACGGCAAAGGGCTGCGTGCGTCGATCTCTAGTTCGCCTGTGTCGCCTTCCTACATGTGAAGAGTTTCCTGGTTGAAGCTCTGCGTCCTTCAACGGGGGGAGTTTATGTTCGCGCCTGCTAATTTTGTTTGGGCAATCATCGCCCGCTAGTTTTGCTTTTACATGCAATTATTTTTTTTATAATTACTACTGTGTTGGTAGAAGAAGAAAAATAGTCATTTGTACTCATCATTTCGGCTCCGTCAGAAAAAGTTGCAAAATTATCAAAATTATACAAATCTCAATTTATCTATGAGTTTTTCTTAAATAATTCCATTCTTGTGCTTAAACACAAAGTTACTACAATATTTTAATATGCGCCTACTTTCATTGATCTCTATGCGACTCTGATTTGCAGGAGATCCGTGTTCATACAAATGTAGGTTTTAGATGTCTGACCACCATAAAAATACATAATATATATGTCGCAGATGGATTTATAGAATCCTCTGTTTTACAAAACCACTGAACTTAGAAAGGCACTGGGTAAAAATAGCAATAGGTTTATGCTAAATTTAATTAATTAAATCAAGTTCAACACACACATACAATCAAATACAATAAACGCTAACATAGTGTTGGGAACTAGTGTTGAAACGACTGAAGCTGATCGGTAACTCCGCTGCCGCGAGAAATCGCGGCACAGCGGACAGAGCTCCCGCGGGATCTCATGGCGACATGGAGAGTGCGTCTGTCGCAACCCAGTGCTGGACACGCCACAATTGCGACATTTGAGTGAGCATGATATACTCTCAGCCGCCAGGGCAAATTCAAGTCAATGAAATACGTACTCAGTAAATGGCAGCTAAAAAGGCGCTGGTTTAGAAACAAGAAAATATTTCAGACAGAAATCAAGACATAGCTGCATAGGTACAAAAATGTCAAGGTAAAGCCGTGGTTGCATGCCTGTATATAATGTCACATGTGGGTGACAGGAACACCAACAAAATTATAATGACATGCGACCACGACTTTACCTTGACTATTTTTGTACCATCCTTCCTTTTGGCTTTGCCGTAGACGGGTAAAATAGGTTTAAATAAGGATGCCTACTTTTGTCGTAACGGAGAGGTAATCTCAGTCTCAGTCTGTCAAAAATTCCTCTAAAATACACACACAAGCATATATACATTTTTGATAAAGATTTTGACATTGCTTGTCGCTGACATGAGATTGCGGCTAGATTTTGAACGTTTTTAATTACGGCCTTCAGCCATTGTGACGCAATTCCAGACATGATAATGAAGTACGCCTAAGATTAAAAATATTTATTTATTTAATACTTCAAGCACATCAATGTACAGAGGCGGACTTAATGCCATAGGCATTTTCTACCAGTCAACAGGCAGTCAAGTTAATATGTACTAACAATATTACAATAGGTCATAATGACGAACAAAGATCATAATGACGATGACAAGCTTTAACTTGAATACTCGTACAACAGTGGTACTGATACTTAGTTTTTCATCTCTGTCTGTCTGTTACCCTTTCTCGCGTTAAAGGCTGGGCACACAGACCATGACCTGGGTCAGGACATATCATAGTTCTATTCCGGTAGTGTCTACGTTCTCGTGGGACAATTACCAAACTCCACGCTGGCGAAATCAGGGCTAAAGCTGTTGCCTGCATCATCCGACAAAGGTCTCTCCCCATGACTTCCAGCATTTTCGATCCATGGCTAAAGTGGACCGCTGGTCGTTTGGTTTCTGCAGCTCGTCCCACCATCTTCAAAGGGGTCTGCCGCGACGACTTCTGGCTTTGCCAGGGCTCCACGTACTGGTTATTTTGGCCCAAAGCTCATTGGGCTTTCGGCAGACGTGGTCCAGCCCAGTCCCACTTCAGCTTAGCAGTTTTTGGAGCCAGTTACTAATGAAAAATTATTATAATAAAAGTTAGATCGCTAAAATAAAAAAATAAAAAGAACTGACACAGAAGTTTTCTTTTTTAGTCTTTATTAGTTTATAGATAAGGATTAATTTCGTACAAAAATACTATGACTTCACGTTCCCATCATTAACTTTAAACGTCACGTGAGCGAAGCTGCACAGCTATTAAGTACTAAATAAAAATGTTCATCTTTGAAAAAAATAAAAGAATTATAAATGTTCCCATCGTTTAAATGCCCGCTAATGAGATGGGCCAACAGATAAAAACAACTTACGTGCGTCTTAAGTAGTTTGTTTAGGTACATTTTATATATTTTTTCCAACAAAGTATTTATAGATTTTGTATCCTCCTAATAAAAACACGACAGAACTATGAATCAATGTAGATAATCAAAATAAAAAAAATTACTTCTTTTTAAAGCAAGATTTTACTCACAGTAATAAAATGTTACTTATAAACAGATGTTTTATCATGAAAAATAGCATTTCAACAATGATAACTGAGCTGGCTCTTTGTTCGTTTTCTTTACTTTTATTTTATCTAATATATGAGTATAAGAAGTTGCATTACCATTTTGCGAAATGGGGAATAAAGTTCAAGCCCGGTGTACCGATATTTGGAAACACCTTTAAGAGTACGTTTGCCATTAAGCACCTTATCGAGGACATTGATGTTGTTTATAAGGCGTTCCCGAATGAAAAGTAAGTATTTATTTTAGTTACTAAAGCAGCAGCTAAGAAACTTTAGAAATTCTTATCCAGTTGAAAGTTCGACATGATAATAATAATTTAAAAAAAAAAATACAAACTTCAAAACTACGGGTGAAGAAACTACAAGATCAGGAACAGGAATGGTTTCCTTACAAAAGTGGTAATCGCACTCTTCCAAAAAAAACTCTTTTACAAGCAAATTGAAATTCACTCGGGGGATATTCAATAAAACCGACAGGAGACAGGGTACAAGAGACCATCCGACAATTTTACAAGTTTCTTTATTCGTTTTCTGCTTTCATCATCATTTCAGCCGGAAGACGTCCACTGTTGGACATAGGCTTCCCCCAAGCACAGACAGTTCGACCACTTCTGTGTTTCAAGCATCCAGCAGATTCCCGTGGCTTTCACAAGGTCATCGGTCACAATAGAATGTGTCAATTTTGTAATTTTTTTTACAAATTCCTGGATTGATTATATCAAATAGGGGCCAGTTCTGCTTCAATTGCCACTAACATCGACTATTCTTTCAACATTCAGGTACGTAGGCTTCATGGAAGGCATGAAGCCGGTCATCTTAGTAAGGGATCCTGAGCTGATGAAGAGCATCACCATCAAGGACTTCGACCACTTCGTGAACCGGAAGGTGATGTTCCCTACGGAGATCGAACCTTTGCTTGGGACTAGCCTGATAAATATGAAAGGTCAGTTTTAATGATATTGAATGTCCTGTGCTTAATCCATTTTGGAATATTTGCGTGGTGTTATATTTGTTTTAAAGTTATTCGGAAGCTGTGTGAGATGATGCGAGTTTGGACTACTTATTGTTAGATTTTATATTAGAATTTCGGAATCATTTTCTGTTTCTAAACAACATGGGATTTTATAAAACCATTTAAAGTTTGAATGTTCAAATTACACAAAATTTAATTAAAGTTTTCTGAAATAGAATACCTTGTATTATTTTATTAAATACGAGAATTATTTTGTAGGATTAAAAGTACCGAACGTCTAACTGGTCCCTCAAAAGCACTGAAATCTACTCGTGTTTTTGTAAGGACGACATTAAAGGGTATTTTCTAATTAAGTATTTACCATACTAGAAATTACTCCCCACAGCTTTACTCTCCTAGTACCTCAATGTGTGTATCTTTGGACAGGTGACGAATGGCGCAAGATGAGATGCCGCCTCACTGGAGCGTTTAGTGGCTCCAAGATGAGATGCATGATACCTTTCATGATGGAGATCAGCAACAGGGTTGTGGCTTATTTGAAAGGTAGAATTATAGTTTTAAACCATGGTAGATATAGGACTTCACGGCAACCCACCAGCAAACTTATCCAATGAAAATAAAGATCACTTTGATTTTGACAGTGCTGCAAAATCAAAGATAAAATAACTGTTGAAGGACTAGTAGGTATTTTACAGTGCCCGGGCTCAAAATGAGACTGTCACACATGCATCAGTGACAGCCCCAGTGTATTTTCCGACCACAATACTCGAGAGTGCTAGTAATTTACCTATCTTTACAGGTCATAAATCCAAAGATATAGACGTCTTAGACTTGATGCGTCGCTACAACACAGACGTTGTGGCCTCCACTGGCTTCGGTCTTCACGTAGACTCGATCAAGGATAGGAACAACGAGTTCATCACCATTGGCCAAAAAGCAACTAACTTTACGTTCTGGAGACGGTTGTACTATTTTCTGACGATTCAATTTCCTGCTGTGGCTAAGATTATGCAAGTACGTATTACCTCCTGGATCGTAGTTTATTTGGAGTTGACGCAGTCTGTCTTCTTGTTCCCTACATGTAATAACTGATACCTAGTGTGTGTGTATCTATGCATGTGTATACAGAGGGGCAATTTTGGACGTTTACAATTTGATCTCGGTCTCAATCTGTCAAAAATACCTCTAATTTCCCTACATTATTGACAAGTTTTTGACAATTTTTTTTTGTTTGGGTCCGAGATGAGACTGCGTCTAGATTTTGAACGTTTTAAATTACGAGAATTTTATTGGTCTTCTGTTGTCGTTTAACGTTTACACCTAAACCAAGTTGGAAGGCTTAGTTAGTCTTTACAATTTTTGTCATTTTTTTTACAAGTTTTTATGGAAAAAAAAAAACCGGTGAAGTGCGAGTCGGACTCACACACCGAGTGCTCCCTACCAATTTGTAGGTATGTACCTATAAATATACAGTTTTCCGATTTTTTTTCTTTACTTGTGCTACATGACATATATATTTTGATTCCCTTGAGAGTGTCAAAATGTACGTTTTTTGCGGCATAAACGGCCGTTTCTTTTTTTTACGTTAACTTAGAAGTTTTATTTTTTCACTGCTTCAAGGGACTGTAGACTTGAGTTTATCATTTTAATTTCAACTCGATACCTTTACGCGTTCTCGAGATAAAGGATATTGATAGGCAGACAGACAGACGGACAACAAAGTGATCCTATAAGGGTTCTGTTTTCTCCCTTTTGAGGCACGAAACCCTAAAAATGCCAGAACGGTTAAAAAGGTGCACAAAAAATAGAATAGTCTATACATGTTTGAAACAATATCAAATACATGTTTTTTTTTTACATGAAATGTTTTCGAGAAAATAATCTTTTACTTGCTAGACTTGTTAAAAAAAAATTACAACTTGTATTTTTTTTGTCGTTTCTTTCTAGTTTATATTCATTTCAAATCATGTTTTCGTCTATTCAAGTGATACTTACTGTGTCTTCTCCAGTTTTTAGGTATCCAACTCCTTTCATCACAAGGCACGGAGTTCTTTAGAAAGATAGTAGCCGATACAATAGCGTCTAGAAAAAAGAACAATATAGTCAGACCTGACTTCATTCATCTGCTAATGGAGGCTTCTCAAGGTACATTACATTATTTATTTTATTTTTCTATTAATTATACATAGAATTATACAGAAGATCTTTTTGGCATTCAATATAAATAATTTATGGCCAATAAGCGTCGTGTCCTGAAATTTCTTGTGTTTTAAATGCTTGTGTTAGTTAGCACTTCTCGAAAAGTTACGATAGCGACCTTTTTAATATTATATTATCAATATTATAATATTATTTTATCAATATTTATTTTATATGTGCATTATGACCTTTTATTTTCTCACCCAGATTTAACCCTGGACGAAATAACCGGTCAAATATACTTCGCATTTTTGACGAGTTACGAGATTACCTCCACTACCCTGACGCTGTGCATCCATGAACTGGCTCTCCATCCACATGTCCAAGAGAAATTGTACCAGGAGATCATAGAAAAACAGGAGACATTCGGAGAATTGACTTTTGAATGCATTGCTGAGTCGAAATATTTGGATTGCGTGCTACAAGGTACTACTTCGGTAATCATTACGTCTTTCTGATCTATTGGTGGCAAGCGCGTCTATTGAATGTCCTGGGTTCGATTCCTAGGTAATGTAAAGTTTTCTTGGGTCTTTTCACCCGGAATTTTTCAATAAAAGCGCGAAGTCTGGATCAATGCCCGACTAAAAAGGCACATTCTGGGACTTCATAGGACTTGGCTCTGCCTTTCTTTCTTGATTGGTTTTCTATAATCGTTGTAAAAAAATGCGTTTATGGCCATTTTGACAATTAAATACTTTCGTATTTTCATCTCAAACATTTCTAGAACATTCGTTACGTATTTTCATTTATTTACAGAAGCATCTAGAAAATGGTCTTCGGCTGTGATGATGGACCGAGTCTGTACAAAGCCTTACGTCATGCCACCACCTAGAGACAACGGTTCACCATATGTAGTGAGTAGCACAGATTGTCAGAATCAATACATAGTAAATAACAAAATCACTTTTCATGTCTGTGTGTGTGTGTCTTTTCATGTTTGTGTGTCGTAGTTCTGCTGAACTACGATTGGATTTTATGTGTGTATACAACGTGTAACGTTAAATGCGCAAAACCTGAAAATAGTTTGATCAGAAGAACAAGCAGAATTAATTGAACCACTTTTTAATATAGGTCACATTTTTCAAAAAATCTTCATTAAATGATAAATGATTTTCTGTAAGTAGGTTTGTACAAACACTTTTACATGTCAATCATATTTTTTTAAACTAGATGAGGTCGGCGTTTCCTATCTGACTACTCTGAGAAGAAAGGCCGAAACAAACTCAGAGGTCACATTAAAAACGTTGCCGTGTCTATTTATTAATAGGTCAAGCAAGCCAATGTCAGCGCAGCGCAGCGGCCCGGTGACGACTCCTCCCTCGACAAAGCGTCGTCGCAGACGCAAGAAACGATCAGAATGGCTAGTAAAACTAAAACAGCACATAAAACCTTTACAATTTTTTTTAATGACTTATTTTCTCTCTGAAATAGGTCAATTGATTTAAAAATCAGTTGGGGTGTCTGAGGTTTTGCGCATTTAACGTTACACGTTGTATATGTTTGTATGTGTGTATTTTGTATATGAGGGGCCCGTGGCTAAATAATAACAGCCGCACAGGTCGATCGATCAGGTTAAGCTAGGCTTGCCGCGGTTGGTCTGTGGATGGGTGACCATCTTTACATACCGAGACCCTTCCGTGCCTCGGAAAGCACGTTAAGCCGTTGGTCCCGGCTGTCATTCGTAGATCTTTGACAGTCGTTACGGGTAGTCAGAAGCCCGAAAGTCTGACAACCAGTCTTACCTAGGGGTATCGTATTACGCAGTAACTGGGTTGTGGAGGTCAGATAGGCAGTCGCTCCATGTAAAATACTGGTATTGAGCTGCATTCGGTTAGACTGGAATCCGACCCCAATATATAATAGTTGGGAAAAGGCTAGGCAGATGATGACGGTGTGTATTTTTATATATCCGTAATTTAAGTTCATTAACGTACTTTCAGGAAAGTTTTAGTATATAATGCATTAGGTAATTATTATCATGTACGAAGTTATATGCATAAATGTATCTGCATCTCCGGAATTTATATGCGCATTTTGATGATTCTTCTATTCGGTGTCTTCAATTCTTCAATGCACCTTAGCTTTGTATTGTTTTAATGGATAATCAAATAATCACATTTATCTGGGGTATATAATTATCAACGAATTTATATGGAGTTCCAAATAATTTTGATGAACTTTTCTTGGGTAGTTTTTGAGTTAGCTTCAATAATACGATTTTTTTCTACTTAGTTTAAATATAAACTAAGTAGAAAAAAATCGTATTAAATCATATTTAAAACGTCATCAATAGATGACGTTTTAATAACTTCCTGACACCAGTGTTAGGAAGTTATTACAACGATAAAATACCAGCATTACATAGCAAGTGTAAATACCAGTATTTACATAGCAAGTAATTGAATTTGTATGGGGTAAGTACAACTAAAAAGTGAAAAACAAAAACATTTCTACAAAAAACAATCGACTTCCAAAAAAAAAAAAACACTACAAAGTGAACAATAACTTTAATTTCGGAAGTTGGTGTCAAAAACGAAAATGCGGCACCGACTTCCGAAATTAAAGTTATTTTGAAAAAGTTTTTCTCACAGAATTTATTCTAGAAGGTTTGTGTTTGACTTAGATATTAGGCTGGCAGGAAGACATCGACGCGCAAACTGAAACCATGAATTCAACATGTGATTCTACTAGACTCCAGCGTAGAAATTCTTCGTCGCTTATCAAAATAAAAATCTGATGTTTCATAGGAAGGGCAACACCTACGCTGTCAAAATGTATGGAGCAGCTAATTCTTTTTTAAGTTCCGTGGTCAACAAGGAACCCTTATAGTTTCCGCATGTCCGTCTGTCTGTCCGCAGCTTAGCTCAGAGACTCTTAGTACTAGAAAGCTATAACTTGGCATGGATATGCATATTAATCACGCCGACAAAGTGGTTTTTTTTTTTCTTTGATTTTCTATATTTATGCCTGTAATTTATATGGTACATAATAAAGAGTATTCAATTCTATTCTATTCAACCTCCTCCACACGCAAAGTGGAGATTTTTTTGTTTCTCGTCTACCCCATGGTGTGGGGTATCGTTGGATGGGTCTTTCAAAGATATGGCGGGTTTGTGAAAACAATTTTTCGATTCAAGGATCTCAAAAACCCGATAATTTTGTCATTTTAAATCAAATAGAAGGCCGCTATTCTTCCGACAGCTGTTTGCTGTCGGGGGCAAGGCAAAACTGGGTATCGGAATGTGTTATTTTCGATACGATAGCCAATAGCTTATCGAATGGTTATGAATAGCTATATTTTGATGCGATTTCCACCATCATTTAGAGATTATATTTCAGAAGGTTTATGTGTTTAACTTAGATATACAGGGTGGCAAGGACATCGATGCGCGAACTAAAATCATGAATTCAGCACGTCATTCTGGACCGCCTAAACGTAGTCATTATTCGTCACTGCTAAAAAAACAGCAGTTTTTTTTTGGACTTACGCGGTCAAAATGTTTGTAACAGCTTATTTTGTTTTTAATAACCGACGATGATATTCTGAAATGTTGCCACATTAGTAATTTGCATCCATGCGTAGCAAGGGCGGCCTACCAGTTAAAGTATAATTTGATATTTTTGACTACTGCCGAGTTGATCTGGCGGTCGCAAACACACCTGCTAAGCCTGTGATCCTGAGTTCAAAAAAACAGCCTGCTTTAAGGGCCATATCTTACTGGGATGCCATGGCCGCGCAGCCAGGTCGCTGCCAAAAAAAGTATGTATGGTTGCGCAACCAAGCGGACGCCAGCATAGCTATTCACAACCGTTCGATACGCTTCCATACCGAGTCGATCATCGATCAATGTAATCGTAGGAGTCCTCCAAGCGCTGTTCATAAATCAAAAACCCGATAATTTTGTAATTTTAAATCAAATAGAAGACCGCTATTCTTCCGACAGCTGTTTGCTGTTGGGGGCAAGGCAAAACTGGCTGTTGAAATGTGTCATTTTCGATACGATAGCCTGTTGAATGGTTGTGAATAGTTATGCAGATGAGATAGGAATAGATTTTGTTAGTGGCGGTGACTTGTTGCGTTTCATGGTGTCCCGATGAAATACATATATACAAAGTGGAGATGACAATACAAAAATAAACTTAGTATGTACCTAATTACGTTCCCAGTCTGCATACAAAAATTCAATCAAATATATATCCAATAGTTTAGTAACTGGACATTATTCTTCATTTTCTACATGATGTATCTGTTAACAGGCCAGCACCGGCAGGTTAATTAAAGACATCTGCAGTAATCTGCATCTCTATAAACACAATATGTTGCCAGCTCACTACTTCAATAACCTTTGCCAAATTTGTTCTTTTTATTTCCCGATGCGAACTAATGCATATTATAGCCATAATGCGTGTCATCAGAATTAGATAAGAAAATAATGCATGCGGAAGTTATTACTACAAATGTTACGCACTCATGTCAATCAAAAATTAAGTACGTCCAAAAGGGATGGAGGGGTGGGTTGTTTCTACGTCGCTTTGTTGCCGACACCTGCAAAAAAGCGTTTCCTACACCATTTTTGGCCGGTTTCGGCCATATGGTCGTTGCGTCAATGATACCGCGCTGTTGCCGCTCTTCTCATGGTTAGTGAACCAATATTTAAATGGTGTTATTTTTTGTTTACACTTTTATGCTATTTAATATATCAGAAAAAATCGCTTTTTTAATTTCAACGTTAGGATTTATTTGATAGTTCCTAAATACTTCTATGCATTATTATTCCTAGTGTTTTCATTTATTGTTGTTTCGTCGTCTCCACCTTATATAGCCCTGAGCCTACAGCTTCTGGGCGTTTGGTACGCCCTTCACAGTTTAAATTTATTTTTCTTCGTTTTCTATGCATACCTACAATGTTATCTAAAACTCTTCGTCTTGTGTCAGGACACAGTGAAACCGTAATTATTTTACATGCTCTAGCAAGATTTAATATTATTAAACCCAGCTCCAACTCACCGTGGTCGTGAAAACTGCACTAAATTCCGCTAGTTTCTGAGATTAGCTTGAACTCATTAGCTCTTAAATTAGCTTGGGAATACCCACTGCTGGCTTTGCTCTGTTGTTTAATTAATAAAACTATTGTGAAATCTGTTAAATAATTTTTAAAAGGGAGAATTTTATTTAATGTATAAGGTTTTGTGAATGACAGCTAAACAAAAAAAAATAGAATAGAATAGAATAATTATTTATTTGCATAGAAAGTAGGTACAAAAAAATACAGATGTTTTTATAATTAGAGATCCTTATACATTCTACCTTAAATTAGGCATGCAAACATTAAGCACAAGTGCTTAATAATCTAAAATACTGTCAATATGATTTTTTTTTATAATATGGTCAATAAAATTAAATAAAGAATTAAAAATGTCAGGATTAATTATGTAGCTGTAAAGTTTTATCATTAAGAAATTCACAAATGGAGTAATAACATTTATCAATTAATAAGGCTGACAATTTCTTTTTAAACATGGGAATGCACTCGTTTTTTATTCCATCGGGTATTTTGTTAAAGATAATCGGGCACATACATATAACACTCTTCCTTAATAATGCAGTGTTATGACTACTAATACATAGCATGTTTGAATACTGCCTTCTAATTGGTCGTGTTCTATTGTCAGACGATTTATTAAAAAGATGCATATTTGATTTCACAAAAACAGCTATTTCGAAAATGTAAAGAGATGGGAATGTCAGCAAATTTAGGGACTTGAATGTACGCAACTATCTGTTACTTTCATGTTACACATTGCTCTTATGCATCGTTTTTGAGCTTTGAATACCTGTTCCCTCAGACTACAATTTCCCCAAAATATTATCCCAAATCTCAGAATTGACGCCACTAAACCATGGAAGGCAACTAATCTGGTGGACATATTCACTTTCCTGGATAGGTTAAAAAGTACATACGCTGCTGTACTTAGTCTTTTGCATACTTCTTCTGCATGTGGCTTCCAGGTTAGTTGGCTATCTATCATTAAACCTAAAAATTTTGCAACTTGCACTTGGTCTATTTTTTGTCCCTTGTAATTTAAGTTTAAAGTTTTTGGTGGTATACGTTGGTAAAAATGCATAACATTAGTCTTAGGTATATTAATCATTAAATTATTTCGATCAAGCCAGTGTATAATGTCCGATAAAGTATTATTTATGTCATGTTCATAAGTTTTTATGTCTGTACATTTAATCAAGGCGGTACTATCGTCAGCAAATAAGACCATAGGATGTTTTATGCGTCGTGGCAAGTCGTTAATATAAATTAAAAATAATAAAGGCCCCACCACAGTGCCCTGAGGTACGCCGTACTTAATGATTCTGTGTTCCGATAAGTATTTTTTCTCACGCTTAGTCTTTAGACATATTTTGGAAATTTCTGTCTGCTGTTTTCGGTTGCTGAGATATGATCTTATGAGATTATGCATATTTCCTCTGATACCTATCATGTTTAGCTTGTATAAGAGAGTTTCATGGTCAACACAGTCGAAGGCCCTCGTCATATCAGTTAAAATTGCGCAAACTGGTACTTTTCCATCGACGTTTCTTAAAATCATATTCATTAAATCGTAAACGGCCGTATTGATACCTTGATTTTTTCTAAATCCCTTTTGTTCTATACTCAAAATATTATATTTAGATAAGAATTTATTTATCGCGTCATAAATTATTTTTTCCATAACTTTTGAAAAACTTGTGATCAAAGCGATTGGTCTATAATTTGCCAAATCTTCTTTAGAGTTTTTTTTATAAAGTGGCTTAACAATAACTGTTTTTAACTTGTTTGGAAATACCCCGGAACTGATACACAAATTTAGTATGTGACTAATATGCAAAGCAATGTCACTCGATACAAATTTTACGACCTTAGTTGAAATGCCATCGTAGCCAGTACTAAGTTTATTTTTTAGAGAATGTATCGCTCTCATAACATCTTCAGGTAGTACTGGATGCATAAACATCGAGTGAGGGTTACTTTCCAAATTATTTGTGTCAGGTTTTGAGGTCATTATATTTTTTGTCTGGTCAATAAAATAATTATTAAAAGCGTTTGCGATCTCTGTTGGATTAGTGATTGTGGTATCATGAATTTTTATTTGGGTAATAGGTTCAGTTAATGGTTTATTTTTGTTTATGACTTGCCAAGATGCTTTTGATTTATTGTTTGATGTGCTGATAAAATAGTTATTTTGCGCTTTTTGCGTTAATTTAATGATTTTCAAAATAAAATCTTTTTATTTCAGACATATTTTGCCCATAATATTATAAGTTAGTAGGTAGTACGACTTAAACAACTATGTTACATGTAACAAAACAGAATTAAAAACCAAAATTAACATTAAAATGAAGACCAAGATTGAAATAAAAATAAAAATAAAAATGAATGATTACATAAAAAAAAAAAACGGCCATATGTTTTTGTGTAATTTCTCAACAACACACTTATGTCAAAAATATAAACCTTACACACTTAACCCATTAATGCCCGAGTTATTTTGCTATTGATTTTTTTTATTTATATTATTAGTTATTGGGTTATAGGACAGGGAAAACAGTATTTTAATAGAAAAAAACTTTTTCAAAGTATAAAAACACCATGTGTCCATATGGACACACTAGGCATTCGTACATACAAAAATAACCAATTCATACTAAACAAAACTTCATAAAGAAAGCACAAAATCACAAGAAATAATGTTTCAAAGAGTACCACGAAAATCACATGCTAATTTTCATGGTAATCTTTGAAACATTTAATGCATAATCCATGATTGCATTTGACGCACGCGGTTCTGACTGCTGATGATTTATTCTTGCAGTAGGGACCAACACAACGTCTTTTTTTCTCTATTTTTATGACATGGTGTTCTAACTTGCTGAAACGTGAGGTTTGTGGAAAAGAACTGGAAGAACTAGGCTTTCCACGTCCCTTGGGAGCTTGGCAATATTTGTTGAGATAGTGGAGCACTATCTCCGTCCTGAAGTCAAGCTGTGGAATTTTGGTGTCTGCATTTCTTTGCAACTGCCACGCATTGTTAATACAAGCATCTAACATCCAGGTTATCGGGGACACATTACCTATTAATGCCTACCGTGTCCATATGGACACGGTGGCCATTAATAGGTAATGTGTCCATATGGACACGCTAGGCATTAATGGGTTAAATCTTATCTTATTTAGTTTACTACCTTGTGTAAATAGTTAGTTGTGTTATTGTTGCATACTAGCTTCTGCCGTCGACTTCGTCCACATGAAATTTCTTCTTTGCCCTATCCAACCCGACGCACCACTTCGTTTTCGCATAGCGTTCATTCTGACTTTTTTCTTTTCGTTCAGCTCCTAAGCGTCATAGCGCAATTTTAAATAGCCTTCCTCGAGAATGGGGCTATCAAATGCAAAAAGATTTTTTCAAAATTTTATTGTTAGTTCCAGACACGGTTGGAGGGGCCCGTGGCTAAATAATAACAGCCGCACAGGTCGATCGATCAGGTTAAGCTACGCTTGCCGCGGTTGGTCTGTGGGTGAGTGACCATCTTTACATACCGAGACCCCTCCGTGCCTCGGAAAGCACGTTAAGCCGTTGGTCCCGGCTGTCATTCGTAGAATTTTGACAGTCGTTACGGGTAGTCAGAAGCCCGAAAGTCTGACAACCAGTCTTACCTAGGGGTATCGTATTACCCAGTAACTGGGTTGTGTAGGTCAGATAGGCAGTCGCTCCATGTAAAATACTGGTATTCAGCTGCATCCGGTTAGACTGGAAGCCGACCCCAACATAGTTGGGAAAAGGCTAGGCAGATGATGATGATGGTAGTTCCGGACAAACAAACTTTTCAGCTTTATTATTAGTATATATAGATGCTTACTGTATATACCTAAGCATTTTCATTTTGTAAAAAAAGAAAACTTACACACTTCCACAATTAATTTAGATGTTATCTATGAACACAAAATAGAATTATTGCGATATAATTAAAAGGATGTTTTGAATGCAAAACAAGTTCCTTCTACTAGGTGCATTTGTTTTTTTGCGAATATATTATACAAATCAATGTCTTTTTAAAACTAGCCAATATTACAAAAGTGCAATTTTTTGTATGCCATTTTTAATTAAGACCACAATTTTTTGTTTCCTTTCAGATCCATCCAGGAGATTTGGTCTACAACCTCGTCAATTCAGTTCAAATGGATGAGCAGCATCATCCAGAACCAGATACCTTCAATCCTGATAGGTTTTCTGACAAGAACAAGCAAGAAATTGAGTCATTCACCTACATGCCGTTCGGAATGGGACCTAGGAATTGTATCGGTGAGCAGAAGGAGAGAAGAAAGAAAATATATTTATTTGACACAATAATAATAGTCCTTCAGACCGGAGTTTGGCCATGGCAGCCAATATCGCGTCGGCGCGGGGAATATTATATTGCGCAGACACAGTTGCACTCTCTCTTCCCTCACTCTCATAGACCGATGGGACGGCAATCCCACACGACCGGAGAGATCTCAGGGGCAGGACCAACGGCTTAACGTGCGCACCGAGGCACAGGGGTATCACACCGCCGACTTCTAAACTCCGGGCCGTTACTGAGAAATTCCTAATGGAAAAACTCAATAACACTTTGCCCGACTCGGGAATCGAACCCCACGCTCAGCAGTCGCGCTTGCGACCAAAGACTAGCGGGGTAGTTTGACATACACAAATATTGTACAGACGCCAGCACATCAAGCTTCCCGAAACTGTCAAGTTTTTCCAATCAACTTTGAATCTTATGCTTTAGCGATACAGTTGAAAATATATTAAAGAAATTTGACAGATTGTAGCAGCTTGATGTATTGGCGTTTGTACATAATATCTATATCACACAACATCACACCTATATTTTTCAAACGGGTGAGCAGAGCAAGGTGCGACCGCATTTCAGCACTTTATATTTAATCCCATGTTATAGGGAACGAGCCTATGCTGCCATACACTCGCCATAAATACAGACTCCGGACCACTTCTCAGAAATTCCTATTGAGACAACCAAATAACAGTGCTTGACTTGGGAATTTAACCCCACGCCCGAAAGATTACTTCTACAGATTTACAGAAATAAGAATTACAGAATACCAAACGAAACTATTCATAGCTAGCATAGTAACCCTTGCTTTGCATGGGTAAAAACAACATCGACATCCGTTGTGTAGTTCAGAAGAACTCGGAGGTCGCACAGTCAGAATCGAAACAAAGTCGCTCTTCGTATTTTACTATGTGTTCACACACACGAGCGGATGGCTGCAGTTGCCTCTGTCAGTTACGCGTCGACGGCTGCAGTTGCCTCTGCCGGTGACGCGTCGACAGCTGCAGTTGCTTCTGCCGGTGACGCGTCGACGGCCGCAGTTGCTTCTGCCGGTGACGCGTCGACAGCTGCAGTTGCTTCTGCCGGTGACGCGTCGACAGCTGCAGTTGCTTCTGCCGGTGACGCGTCGACAGCTGCAATTGCCTCTGCCGGTGACGCGTCGACAGCTGCAGTTGCTTCTGCCGGTGACGCGTCGACAGCTGCAGTTGCTTCTGCCGGTGACGCGTCGACAGCTGCAGTTGCTTCTGCCGGTGACGCGTCGACGGTTGCAGTTGCCTGTGCCGGTGACGCGTCGACGGCGGCCATTGATGAGCACTATTTATAAAAGATGGCATAGATACCAATTTTTTTCAAAGTCATTAAGTTCTCTAGCACCTGTTTCTTTCTTGCAGGTATGAGATACGCGCTGCTAACGATGAAGGTGTTGCTATACCACTTAATACTGAACTACCATATAGTCCGGTGTGAGAGGACTGCTGACCCACTTCGCATACAGCCGCTAGAATTTAGTGTCAGAGCCGAAGGCGACACTTACGTCAGATTTGAGGGTAGAACATGACACACTGGGTGAGGAAATTTAGAGAAAATGGACTTTGAACAGATGGCAGTTGAAATTAATAAAGACTTTTTTTATATTGCCATTTTTTTTCATTTATATTTTTACTAGCTGTTGCACGCGCCTTCGTCAGCGTGTTTCTTTTTATTCAAGTATCTAGGATCCATCCGTCCATGTCCATCTCTAGCAACCTAATTGTGTAACACACAATAACACGCGCGGGCGCGCGCACACACACACACACACAGACACACACACACACACACACATACACACACAATTGAACTATCTTGAACTTAGATTGAGCTATCTTGAACAGTTTTTAATTTGCATCCTATTTTCTTTTCTTTTCTTTTGTATTTTTTAGTTTATTGGTCTCCATTATGTTGATGTAAAATAGGGGAAGAAGCGAGTCGGCCCCAATACAAGTATTATTAATAACTTAATGGAGCCGCCTCATAATATATGTATGTAATGATTTTGGAACAATAAACAATTTATTTATTTTATTATATTTATAATACACTTTCATCATAATCTGAAATAATATGAAAGATATTGCTAATCCATTGCTTGATACATTCGAAAAAATTGTCAGCTCAACAAAGTAAATAGCGTCATGAATGTTGTTGAATTGTCAAAATGAAAGCCATTGCTACTGATAGTGTGTTACACAACTACCCCGCAGGTCTCACGTTATTTGTATCTGTCAAACATAACGTCGGTCTGTTCAGTGGTTCAGGCGTGAAAGGGTACCAGACAGACGGACAGTTATTTTCTCATTTGTAATATTGGGATGTATTGTACAGATGGACCATTTTAAATGCCGCCCACTGCTTATTACGAACACATTTCAAAAGTAGGGAGTTGCGCCGTTATTTTAATTTAGAGGATATCAGTTTGAGGCAAAGCTTGGTATCTTCATATTCCAATCTGTCTGCCAAGTGGTCCTGCCAAAAACCTCCATAGTATTATGATCGGACATTAGAAGGATATTAATCAGCATTCAACGTCTTATTTATTTATTTATTTATATTAAAACTTTATGCACAAGTAAAAAAGTACTGTACAAAGGCGGACTTAATGCCTGAGGCATTTTCTACCAGTCAACCTTAGGGTGATGCAGAGACAAAATATGGCAGGTGCAACATACGGGATAGATAGCTAGAAAATGACTATACAATACAAGAATTAATAAAAATACATAGATAGATACATATATACATACATATAAACAAAATGAACTGTCTGGAGAAAAATGATCGGTAGAGGGGAAAACGAATCCAGCATATCAGCGCTGGGATGTTACGGCCAACTTCTGACGGATATGTTCACGTGCCTTCGCTTTAAAAGATAACCGACTGAATTTATAAACGTTGCTTAAAGTTAAGAGACGTTTAAACGTCAAAAAACGTATGGTTAAACAGTCACTAATCATAACTTAACTTCAATCAACGTTTATAAATACACCTAGATGTTTAAGATGACGAGGACTGTTTTAAGTATGCTCAAAAGATAACAAAGTTTAGTTTGTCAAACATAATCTTTATTGCTACTAACAACTTTCTGCCTACAGGTGGGTTGGTCAGGTATTTGCATAGCTCTTGTATTTGTATTGGGTCTCCGAGAGCTCTAATCTGCAAGTCCGGGAGTCAGGTGCACTGGAATCAGTAGAGGGGGTTACTACATACGTAAGTACCTTTTTCCGAGTTCAGATGATTGAGCATTCGTTGTGAGAAGGGAAAACCCATCTTGCATTTTTCATCGGAGTATGAATAAATGAAAGATAGGAACTTCGTTTTGGTCCAACAGAATCAAATCTATTACCTTTTACAGTCTCTTGCATCGCCAAAGTACGAGTGAACACAAGATGGCGCCCTCCAAACCAGGCATACGACATATTCTCTCATTCAATACATCGTTTATTATGATAATTTCATGCGGAATTTGTGCTGATGTTTTATCAAAGTGCACATTAAAACTTTTCAAAATACCATCATATAATAAACATACGCCATATCAACATACTGTGGGGTGACATACGGGATGGCATTTTGATAAAAACCGCTGCGGTTTGTATGTAACAGCATAACATAACAATTCGCATGACGTATTCCTGAAGGGGTGGGTTGTATTGTAAAATTGTACATTGTATTGTGTTGTAAAAATGTCGCTCTTGTGTTATAGAAAAATAAGGGACAATATCTATGAAAACGTAACTCTCAATTAGTGAAATCAGTCTGTTCGCTGCTCAAAATACACATCTAGCATATTATTTTTGACCAGCGATTTTTATCCCACTGCTGGACAAAGGCCTCCCTACTCTCTTTACACCACGCTCTGTCCAGAGCTGCCAAGAACCAATCTTAATTAACTAGAACTGGGCGAGACATATCTGCCGCATGTCAGACGATCAATGCGCCCAATTTCGCTTCCGGCCCAATGAGTCCCGCTAAATGGCAAACAGCATCGCGGCAGGCCCAGACGGAGATCACGGGATGAGCTGAACTCCTTTAATGAAATATAGAATAAGTCGTCTTTTAAATGCGACCTGAGAAACGTGTTTGCATTTCTCAGGTTCTCATATTTAGTGCGCAATTTAAATTGTCAGCTTGGACACACGAACTGGCGCTAACACATATGATTTAAGAGATCATTCTGTGCATGTTCAGTGTTCTGGAGAAAAATAAACACCAAATAAAATAATGCTTGTTCGGGGCACTGTTTTAGTTGCAACAATGCGTGTTTTAGTAACGTATCAAGCTGCAATACGATCCCGTATAACCATACAGCTAAATAACGTACATTTGGCAGCTTTTCATCGTGTTTTTAGAACAAGCACATTTTAACTTGCCGCGCCGTGGCGGCTTAGCATAGCCATAACTACAGTAGAGCCAGGATTTCCTTTTATTAAATTAATAAGGTTATCACGGAATAGACTAGCAACAGCGCGGAACGTTCACCTACAATGTTTTATGTTTATTGCGGTACATAACGTGTATTAACTGGTTTTTATATTGTTAGTAAAGGTCTGATAGAGACGTGTTTATATTTTTATGTTGCAAGATGAAAATGTCTGCTAAGCAACATGTTTTAGAATCGTGGTAGACTTCCAAGTCAGTGTATATTTTTAGAACATCTATCTATTCTAATAATAAAGCTGAACAGCTTGTTTGTTTTAACGTGCTAATATCTGGAATCACGACCCGATTTGAAAAAAAAAAAGAAAAGAAAACATTTGATAACCTAACCTTAACATAACGCTAGGATTCTTAGAGCTGAGCAAAAAGTAAGAAAGAACGATACGCGAAAACGAAGCAATAGCGCGGGTAGACGATGCATTGCGACAGGGTGAGTCGGGTAACAAGAAATTTCACGTGGTCATACGAAGTCGCGGGCAGAACCTAGTATGTATGTAGATGAATAGTGAACGTTCCTTTTTGATGCAATAAAAAAAAAAACCTGACTGGTCAAATAAAAAAAAGTATACAAAATACACATATCCTAATACGTTAGCGACCATGGTCACACTAAGTAGTTAGTGTGCAATTTGCGAGTTATTTTAATGTTAATTCAGTGCCGGCAGAAGCCAGCCCGACCACAGACTATAAATTCACCGTGTCACCGCTTTGCTGGCAAATAAACTGTTGCTATTATTGAACACCCTGTACTTTATAAATCTGTTATTAGTCTCCCGTTAATGGACTGAGTTTTGGATGGAGGGTAGTTTCAACTTTATCATTAATCAGCCTTTAATTATTTGGAGACGGATTCCAGTTTGATGCGGTTGAATATAAAGGTCCGTCGACAATTGATATACTTCTTTTATCTGATCTTAGCTCAATTGGGAATGATTTAGTAAATCCTAAGTAATCAGTAGGCTTGTTTCCTATTCTGTGATTTTTCCTGGACCCAGAAAAGCTGTTTGTAGGCATTTTACAGTAAACAAAGTCCATGGCGCAGAAGCTTAACTTCTTTACGAGTGCAGTCAGTATATCAGTATTGCTGACATGTAGCTTCATTCAAGACGAAACACTAAACTCATATGCAAATACCAGGCAAACATATCCGTCAGAAGCCTCTCCAGTAAAACAGAGGAATGAACGGAACAACCAAAGTATGAACACGTACAATAATAAAGTTCTGCATCAAACGGAACCGAACGCTGGCGAATAAACAATAAATTGGCCACTAGTCAAAAACTTAATAGCGAAACTGCGATTTAAACTTCCATCTGCAGGGATTATATCCAGGGTATTGGGTTTAAATCGAATTTAGATGCTTCTTAGACGCAGTTTCGAGGAAGATACGACTTAATAGCTATAACTTAGGTATTTTATTGGCACTTACGTAAGACTAACTTTTATTTATGGTGTCCTGGTATATTGATTTTATGATTCCTGTCATCGATAAAGGTAACCGCTAAGTAACCGAGATATTGGGAAGTTACGATAGTCCGTTTACGTAACGCTTTGCATCAATGACATTGGTGATGAGAGTTACTTGGTTTATAACTGTACTGTATGACCTACTTTAGATTTATGGGCTCCTGGCTTTTCATCAACGCCCATGATGTACATAATTATGACCGCGAATGACTCCATATTTGCCTACATGACAGCAAAAACGTGTAAACAATCACAACCGACATCAATGTTTATTACAGCTCCATTTATTCTAAATTGAATAAAAACAAGCGACAGGTGACATTCAGTGTTGCCATACGTAGTACTAACGCTCGGCGTGGCCTCGTCAAAGTCACAAATAATACGCTAATGTACGACTACGCCGCTCATTATGCCTAATAAACCCCATTTGCGATAAACATTTTAGGGACAGCAGACGGGCAACAGAAAGTTGGGAGAATGTAACTTTTTTTAAAGTGGTAATCGATAATTCGTAGAGCATATCAGTTCAGGAAAAGTGTTATTGGGTTTTATGTTATTTGCGTGTTTGAATTAGTGCACAAAATGTGACAATAGGCTCGCCATTTATTTATTACATGAGACGTAAACATAACTGGAAAAATGTAGGTTTATGTACAGACGCCAGCTCATCAAGCTACTACAATCTGTCAAATATCTTATTTCTTTTCAATAGGTTTTCAACTTTATCGCTAAATCATTAGGTCCAAAGTTGATTGGAAAAAAATTACAGTTTCGGGTAGCTTCACAGATCATTTGTTATGATCTGTGGGTAGCTTGATGTACTGGCGTCTGTACTAAACACTCCCGCCTGAACCTTTCTGGAAATACAAGGGTGATTTCATGTTATATTGCCTCTTCATGTAAACGGGCTTCATAAGCTCACGTTCGCAACGGACGTCAAAAATCTCGACTGTAAAATCCCGTGCCGCGCTTGGAATGGTACAAATGGAAAACGGTGCAACTGCTCACACGGCCGCGGCTTTTTATTGCGCGATGTTCGATTTTCAACGCTCGGCATTGAGCGTTAAATTAATACGACATACGAAGTTCTGTACTCACAGACGCAAGAAACGCTCAACGCCAAGTGTTGAAAATCGATCACCGCGCGATAAAAAATCGCGGGGTGGAAAAAAACACGCGATTTTATGCCGCCTTAATTTTTTACATCCGTGCGAACGTGGGCTAACGCTGCCTACATTATAAATAAAAATATAATTCCCCAAAATGCAAAAACGAAAACACAAATATGTTGCCTCTTAAAATTGAGGCCAACTTTTTAGTCTCCCAGTCTGCAAAGTTAACGAGAGTCAAGTTTCGGGTTTAAAACATTACACCCCCTCGCTACGGTCGGTTTAATGGAGCCACGAGCAACCCTGAGCTATGACAACGTAAGTAAACGCTAAAAGCCTCCTGTAATTTTTTCTTTAAGTTTCAGGTTATTATGTAGACGAATATAAATTAGGATAATTAGGCATGACAACGAGAAATAATTTGAATTAATGTCATTTGTTTACTGGGTTTCTTTGAAAGTACTGGGCTTCTTTGAAAGAATATGAACTCATTGATGTGGTTTTGCGTTTTAAGCTCTACTGCTGTTTTCCATGAATAACGTAATTAACGCCTGTTTTCTCCAAAAACGCTTGTTTGTTGTTGTTTTTTACACGTGCAGGCTGTGGGTTAGATATACGCAAATATTGTACAGCGCTCTTCGCGTTCATTATAACAGTGCGTTTAGGATACTGGTGGGGCTGCCCTGTTTTTGTAGTGCGTCAGGGATGTTCACAGATGCGCATGTAGATTGCTTTTACGCAACAATGCGTATAAGGTGCGTTTCCCTGGTGCGCAGGGTGTGGGGCGGCTCCAACAGTGTCTTAAGCATGGTTGCGAGTCGCCTGGACTGTGTATACGTGGGTCACTGTTGTGCTGTCTCTCATGGGATGTCGCAAAGGTAACCAACCGTTATTTCTTGTGTTTTGTTTAGTGTCTGTGCTTACTAACATAGTCGTAAGTCCAATGAAGAAAAGAATTCTATTCTATTCTATAGTAGAAATATTCACATTTTGCCAATGATTTTTAATCCCATGTTAGGTGGCGAGTCTTTTGCCACCAAGTGGACACAATTTCCGATTTCGGGCACCAACTGAAAATTCCTGGGGCTTTATTTTCTATGACACAATAAACGAATAAATTAACTAACGAATTGACTTGGTTTCGAGTATGGAATCGTTAAGTGGTCATAATGAAAAGAGGGCGCTGATGGAAAATGTGCGAGTAATATTTTAGTAAGTCGGTGCAAATGGCAAGCAACCTCCTTTAAACGATAAATTTTATCAAACCAGACCAGACGATGTCCTAATCTGCTCAGACAATTTGTCTTAAATATGCATGAGCATAAAAAGCGGTTGTATTATGAATGAGCTTGGTACAGTCGACGCCATGTGAACTGCAAAGGTCGCGTGCAACGACCCCACGAGCTTCTTGTCGTGGTTTATTTAGATGCCACACCCGTCAGGCCATTAAAAAAGAGACTATCGCGTATAAGTTGTAATCAATTCTGTTTTTTCGTCGTGCCCATAACTTCACCACTTCCACGGCATCATCCGTGGCAGCACGGATGCCACTATAGCTGCATTTTTGGGGCACATCGACTGGTTTGGGCTGAACTGTACCGAGTAGCAGCAAATGGACCAAAAATCTTAAAGGTGGCCGGGACAGACTAGATGCGGAAGGTGGAAAACGGAGTGTTGTGGCGCAAACTTGCAAGATCTATGTCCAGCAGTGGATTGGTGTAGACTGAGTTGATTGTACAGACGCCAGCACATCAAGCTATCCGAAACTGTCAGATTTTCCCAATCAACTTTGAACCTTATTCATTAGCGATAAAGTTGAAAATCTATTGAAGAAATCTGACAGATTGTAGTAGCTTGATGTGCTGGCGTCTGTACATTAAGAAGTACAGCTCTTTGTGAAGCGGCTGGTCCGGGAAAGTACAACCACATTGCTGTATCTGCCGCCAAGCAACGTTGCTGTGTTCCGGTTTGAAGGGAATAGGACAGGTGCCGCCGTTGTGAATACGGGCACTTGAGACATTTGTTTGGTTCTGGGATAACAGAGCATTTAAAATGCAACTGGTTGGTTTTTATGTTTCTACGAGTGTGTTTAGTTGTTTCCTGCTCGAATCCCAATAAAAACTTTTTCTTTCTTTGTTTCTTTCATGGGTATGGCAGACGTCCTTAGGCGATCTCAGTTTTAAAAGACGGTGACAGTTATCGTTCCGCTGCCTTCGTAACCACACAAAACATCTACTCCTCCACGATATCTCATTTTATTACGCTATTATTATCAAATTGCATTGCCATAGTACTACGTCTCAACAAGACCTTAAAAAGGGTTTATATTGTCCTAAAATAAAAATAAAAGCTCCGATACAAGGACCAAAGTGATGTTTTTAGAAAATTGCATCGTATTTGAAATGTTATTGTGAGATATATGTTTGTTATTGGTAGTGTTGTTATTGTGTAACAAGTTTTTTCTATTGTTTATGTAATTAATTGATCCATATTGTAGATGTGCTTGGGTCTGAAAGTTTTTTTTTTTTTTTTTTCAAAAATCATAATGACGTATTTTTATGTTACAACATAAAACATTATTTCGCTCCATTACACCATTGCTGCAGAGCCATGTAGTTTTATATTTTTAACTACGCATGGGGAACCTATCAAATTAGTCATTTCTTTCTTATTAACACGCTATAAAATTAAAATTACAGCAAAATCAACAGTGACATGAGAAAAAAATGAAATATCGTTAGCAAATAAAAGAAAATGTTGTACGGAAAATCACCTTATTTATACGTTATTTACATTGTTACGTTGTTTTTAATACTTCACATTCTCATTACCTATTCTCTGGAAAAAGTTTAATAAATTCGTTTGGAGGTGGTTTCCCGTCATTATAAATACTGGCCGCCGATCGATGGGAACATACGGTGTTATGGTGAACTTGCTACCGACGCTTTACAATCCGTGGAAGACCCCAGGTATTCACCGAAGTCTAAATCAATATTTTTCCACGAGACGTCTTGTCGGGGCGGGATCGATTCGCGACAAGCATGTGCCGTTGAGGCTGCAGCCAGAGCGCATCCAGACTGGGAGGTATACTTGCTGCTCACCGCGCCAGTCACCGACCTCATGCTCAAGAGGAGTTGTCTCGTAAAGCTCCTGCAGTTTCCAAACATAAAGGTTGCTAGTCAGCCGAAGGTTGAAGCAGAGTTTACAGGCTGTACAACACACTGCAGAAATAATGAAGATGTTGACTTTAAACAGGTGGGGGAGGGGGCGCGTGACTGTAGATCTAGATGTATTCGTGTTGAAGTCATTCAATGATCTACCCAGCAACTGGATTGCGAAAGAGTCGGCTTTTCTTTTAGCCTCTGGAATTGTGAGGTTCTCCAAAGACGAGGTTGGCCAGAATTTAACTGGTGATGTTCTTCGGTAAGCTTCTTATCATGTGCTCAATGTGTGATTCTTACTGTAAGTCCTTTTTAATTTAAGATACTGATTTAGGTTAATTCCGTTAGGACCCTTTACGACAACCTCGGTGTCTGGGCTACAATTCACACTAATGTTATAAATGCGAGAGTAACTTCTCTGTCTCTGTCTAAATGTGTATGTCTGCGACCTTTTCACTCCTTATCGCTGTGGAAGAGTGTCTTAAAATAGAATCAAATAATTTATTTGTGAAACACAGCTAGTTAAAATACAAAGATCTATGAAACAATTGTTAGAGAGCTCTATATTGCCCATAATATGACGTCATTATCATCATCATCATTTCAGCTGAAAGAGGAACAGTGGTAGACATAGACCTCCCCAAGCACCTCCACCTAGACTGGTTCTGTGCTTCCCGCAACCATCAGGTTCCTGCAGCCTTCACAATGTCGATAATATGTCAATAATATGACACAAATGATTAATTATTAAATACGATTTTATCAGCATTTTGAAATTAAATGATTATTACAGAGAGATTGTTTCAACGTATGATGCAGAGAGCTGGTTTTTTAATGGGACATTGGCAATCGAAAGAGTGCTTCTGAGAAGATGCAGGAAAGTCCTGAAAACAACCGGGGATTGTGGAAGTAAAGAATAGCTACAGTTTTAGGACGCATAGGCCGTATTCTAACCAAAAACGATCGACGTGCGAATGTGCGATCGTCAGGTTCATATGTTGTGACGGAAGAGGTTTACGTGGGGATATAAATATTATCACGTAAAGTGTCAACATAAAAACGGGTATATTTTTATGAATATAATGGAAAGAGAAAGGGTTTAGGCAGGTTTATGGTTACTACGATTTCTTTGAATTCCCTTGGAAGTGGCTCACCTCTTGTTCGGTTAACTAGAACGTGTGGTCGCGTTACCAAGGGCACCTTCCTGTTTTAATTTAGCCAACCAATTCAGGCTGCGGCGACCTAAATACAAACACAAACGAACTTTATTTGACGTATCGTACATCAAAGTTATACCTACAACAAGTCCGATAACAACTATCGTGCAATAGTCTGCCAGACAAAACACCCGTCTGGTCGGAGGATCCGCCCTTTTCAATGGAAGTGAGGAACTTTCTACCCTATTCCTCACACCTCTATAAAGTCCTTTTTCTTTACCAAGTCACTACCACCAACTAATAATTGAATAATGTGTCTGTTGGTCTAGTGGTCAGTGGCCCTGACTGCTATGCGCAAGGTCGTGGGTTCGATTCCCACCTAGGACAAATGTTTGTGTGATGAGCACGATCATTTGTTCTTTGTCTGGGTGTAATTTATCTATAATATGTATGTATTTAGAAATATATATGTATGTTTATCAGTTCTCTAGTACTCATAGCACAAGCTCTGCTTAGTTTGGGACTAGATGGCGTTGTGTGAAAGTTGTGGAATATTATATGTATTATTATTATATTATATTAATTGAGTGACACACTATCAAATGCCTTTCATTTTGCAAATATGACTACCTTTATTGCGTTATTTACGTTGTCAAGCAAACAAATTTTTCAAACATAAATAGCAATGAATAAGATTTCTTTCAAAATCATTCGGATTGTAAAAGAAAGTGTGTTACGCAATTGCAGTGAAAATTTGAATGCTGTTGAAACCACATATTATTGCTTTTAATAGGAGGAGTGCTTTGAACTCGGGGGTGGTTTCCGAATACCTAATCAAAAATCCACTGACATACGGATTGGCAGTGAGACATTGAGTTATGCCTACAAGATCGAAATCGAAAAAAGGCCCACTGACGTTTTGGACACAATATATTCGGAAACTTGCTTGCTTCTCGCTCTATCTCATTGAAATATGTCGTTTTGGACACTGTGTCCGAATATATTGTGTCCGAAACGTCAGTAAGTCCGAAAAATAATCAGCTGTCCTATACATTTGGGACGAGTAGGTATTGAAGTTTTTGTATGGGGCAGGTGATTATTTTTTCGTGATTAAGTACGATGTAGGCCCATGGAGAAAGTTGATCGGTTTGATAGTCTGTACAACACCCTTATATATGACCACACATTTCTGACAAATGCTGACAGAAGGAAGATTATATACCAATTTTTCTTTTATTTCAGGAATCTCAATCTTCGGCCAACAACATTTTTACCTGATCCCTCTTTCAAACGCCCACTTGTTGTTAAGAGAGGGGCTCAGGCCCCTAGCCCAAGTGACGGGACAACCATACACGTCCTGCATATGGAACATATTGACAAACTTGCACAAAGTGGATCAGCACTCACGATATGTTAGTATGGCTAAAAAGGTCTGCCCTAAGATTTACGAAACGTTTGGTGACGAGTTTGGAGTTTAGTTTAGATAAGCTGTTCGTGTAGCAGTGTTCGCGAACGTGACTGTGTATACTTTTGGCATTACACATTAATGGGAACGTGAAGTCCTGGTATCATCATATCATCTGCCTAGCCTTTTCCCAACTATTTTGGGGTCGGCTTCCAGTCTAACCGGATGCAGCTGAATACCACTCCACAACCCAGTAACTGGGTAATACGATACCCCTTGGTAAGACTTGAAGTCCTAGTATATTCATAAGGAAATAATCAATTGACAGTAACATTGTTCTCGTGAATATAAATAAACTAAAACTTGTAACCGCATCTTAATTTAAAATTCCTTTGGGATTTTTAGACCCCATTATATTCCTCATAAGTCTACAACGTGTAACGTTAAATGCGCAAAACCTGAAAATAGTTTGATCAGAATAACGAGCAGAATTAATTGAACCACTTTCTGACCTATATTAAATAGGTCATATTTTTCAAAAAATCTTCATTAAAAACGTTGCCGTGTCTGTTTATTAATAGCTCAAGCAAGCCAATGTCAGCGCGGCGCAGCGGCCCGGTGACGACTCCTCCCTCGATAAAGCGTCGTCGCAGACGCAAGAAACGATCAGAATGGCCAGTAAAACTAAAACAGCACATAAAACCTTTACAGTTTTTTTAATGACTTATTTTCTCTTTGAAATAGGTCAATTGAATTAAAACTCAGTTGGGGTGTCTGAGGTTTTGCGCAATTAACGTTACACGTTGTATAGTCCGGACATAGACCTGTCTATTCTTGCGCGATTCAACTCGATCCTCGGCTAATCTCCGCCAGCTGCTACCAGCCACTCTGCGAAGATCATCCCTCTACACAGCTTAATTAGAAAGAAGAAAGAAAGAAAATACGTTTATTTGCGGTAAAAAATGCAGAGAAAAAATACAAACATAAAAATGAACATGTTGTGGGAAAACATGCGTCAAATCCATGCAAAACAGCTACCGCTCAGCATAATGCTACGACCCTATTGCGAGACAGAGGTCCAGCGCCCGTTTTCAGTGACAGCGATTCTGCCTTACTGTTCAAAATCGAGTCTACCCTGACTGACATTGGTAAACCATCAAATATAAGAAATACATAATAATGAATAAGCCCGCAACTAATTCGTAAGAGGATGCCTGTGTCCCAGCAGTTGGACCATTATAAACTGGCTATGCTTATGCAGCAACTAATTATCGTATTTTTTCATCAGAATATGACGCAGAAGAAGATTAAATCAAAAATCAAAAGTCATTTATTCAAACTAGGCTGAGAATCAGCACTTTTCGAACGTCAAAATCACAAAAGACAGTCCCCCAAAACGCCCGCCCTTCACCACTTCATACTGCTTTCGCTGGGAAGAAGAAGTGGCGCAACAAACTCCCCAGCAGCACATCTGTCTGTTCAGTTAGAAAATACTTGACTGAATACAATACAATATTTTATTATGATAATTGCCTCACTCAATTTATTAATTACTTTATTAATCTTTAATTCATTCGTTACCCATAATTTCGTTCGTATTACTTAAACTATGTTAGTTCAAAGAATATAATTTAAGACTAAACTCTTTAATTACAATTATATGAAATTAACTACTTAATTTTAACTCTTACTTTTGACATAGTTGTGCACATTTAGTCATCATCATCTGCTGAGCCTTTTCCCAACTATATTCGGGTCAGTTGCCAGTCTAACCTGATGCAGCTGATGAGCTGACTACCAGTATTTTACATGGAGCGACCAGTTACTAGGTAATAACCCCTTGGTAAGACTGGTTGTCAAATTTTCAGGCTTCAGACGACCCGTAGCGACTATCAAAGATCCACGAATGACAGCCGGGACCAACAGCTTCACGTATGTATTTTCCGAGGCACGCAGGGGTCTTGTATGTAAAGATGGTCACCCATCCACGGACCAACCGCGGCAAGCGTAGGTTAAACTTATCCACAAGCCACAAACTAATCGTGAACATTTAGTATAGCTCTTTATTTGCGTTCATAAGTTTAAATACATTCCGCATTTCTGCTGAAGATTCTCGAGTAAGCTATATTAACTCCAATAAATTATTGCGCCAAGCAAAAAGTTTAAGATAACAAGTTCTTGTCGTATACTGTATAGTAATATATAGTCATTAGTGTAGCAAATATTGTATGCGCTGTGTAATTGTAGCAATATGTTGTTAAAGAGTACTTTAGATAGATTTAAACCTGAAGGGCTCCAATAAAAATAAGCAACTCTAGATTATAATAAGTCTCATCATCATTTCAGCTGAAAGACGTCCACTGCTGGACACAGGCCTCCCCCAACCACCGCCACTTCAACCGGTTCTGTGTTTCCCGCATCCAGCGAATTCTTGCGGCCTTTATAAGGTCATCGGTTCACCTTTTCCGGCCTTCCAAGGCGTTCCGGTACGCGGTCGCTACTCCAGAACCTTTCGGCCCCATCGGCTATCTGTTCTGTGAGAAATATGCCCTGCCCACTGCCACTTATGTTTGGCAGTTCTTCAAGTACGATATACGACTCGATAGATACGTAGGCATAGCGAAAATGTACCACACCTTAGTTTATATGTATATTGATTTTCCGTGACAGGATTACGAGTAATAAACCTTACTTACCACCAAACTGGCTGGTGTATATTAAATGTAGTAGTTTTTGTTCCAAAAGAAGAAATTACAAGTACCAGGGCTCCATAAAACACAGCAGCAACATTTTAAACTCCCCAAAAATTCAAAACCACAAAGCAAAAAATGTTGCAATTGAAAAACCTTTTCTGTATAACCCCATTGTCTCTACGTCGTTAATAAGGCTGTTAGTTGAGAAAACAAACGAAATGCATGAGTACCTACAATAAGATGTGACAGATGAAAGCTAATTTTGTTTAACTGCCGGGGCGGAGGTATTTGGGAAGGACAGGAATATTTTTTACCAGAGATTTGCAATTATCTATTTATAATATTTTTATTCTAGAAATGATATTCATAATTTATTATAACGATGAAAGTAACTAAAAGAAAAAGTTTATTATTTAGTTGGTAACAAAATTAATTAAAAAGAAGAAGTGCTAAAGTTTAATGCAACTTTAAACGTTTTTGAGTACTAATCAGAGGGCCTATTCTCGTAATTAAAAACGATCAAAATGTAGTCGGAATCTTATCTCAGTGACAATCAATGTCCTCAACTTGTCAAAAATGTTGGGAAATCAGAGGTACTTTTGACACGTTCTTAAAATAACCCCTCTGATTAATTTCTACCGTTTGCTGCCTCTTGTGTATAGTCAAGGAAATTTATTTGTTAAGCAAATTGACTAGGTACCAACTTAATTGAACGTATATTCAAATTACAACTGCCATTCTTTGACTTTGATCGTTTGTTGAATGGTAACATAAAGTCGGGTGACAATTAATTTTCCTTACTGTACACATTTGTGGATGCACACATCTAATCTCAACTGGCATTACATACCTCGTTATCTCGATAATTAGCACATTAATTCCCTAACTAGCGCCAACGCTTCAAGATAACCACCTCTTTTACATCTATTTCCATTTTATTCTCTGATATACACTCGTTATCTCTGTTTACGCGAAGCTCTTCGACTACGTAAGTCCGTAAGGGTGATTGTCCACTGGCGCGAAGAGGAGTGGAGTGGTGCACACGATGCACAGCTCGAAAACATTGAAGAAAAATAGTTGAAACATGGACGAATTAAAGGCGACTGACAAAAGGTATTTCCAATGCAGATGTTCGTGGAAACGCTGGGAAGGACGCCACGAAGAATTTATTTTCTGATGAACATCACCAATAAGGTATACATAATTATTATGTACAGACGCCAGCACATCAAACTACTACAATCTATCAAATTTTTTAAATAGATTTTCAACTTTATCGATGAAACATAAGGCCCAAAGTTGATTGGGAAAATTTGTCAGTTTCCGGTAGCTTGATGTGCTGGCGTCTGTACTACCTGTGCCCGCGACTTCATCCGCGTGGATTTCGGAGAGCAATAATGTGTCTCTTAACTATTTTTTGTAAATAAAAGTAGTCTATAACATCAGCTATCTGCCAGTGAAAGTCCCGTCAAAATCGGTCCAGCCGGAGATTAGCCGGAACAAACAGTCAGACAAATTTTCTTACATTTGGTATGAGTACCGTATATACTATGATATTATGTATTTAGTAAAAAGCACAAAACACTTGAATTTTATTTATTTTTATGTATTGTGTAGAAAATGCGTAGTACTCTCAAGCGGTGTATGACCAGATGTATGAACGTAAACGAAGCAAAAGTAAGAGTCGTAGTAGGTGGCGTTCTGTAGTTTCTGCAGAACCCCATGGGAAGAAGGCTTGAGTTTATGTAAGTGTGCGACGCAGCATCATGCTGAGATAGGAGCCTTTTGGCCTCGTATAGGACTTTCTGTTTCATTTTTATTTTTGTTACTGTTTCTTTTTAAATTTAATTTTCCGTTTTTTTTTGACTGTTTAGTTTAGTTTGTGATCTTCCCGTGCGATTCACAATATTTTTTTTTCTTTCTTTATGTTCAATCAGGATATGTATACCTCTCAGTTTCTCCCGCTTCGAACGCTTGGTCGCTGTAACACCATGCTCTCACAGCGATATGTGGTTTTTCACTCCTTGCTCTTTTCCGTTTAAAATCAAAGTCAAAGATCTTTATTGTGAGACAGTGGTTACAGAGTTGTTATTGAGTTATTTTGGTGTGCGTTTGCACTGCTCCGCCATGTTAGGCATACAGTAGTTTTAACAATTTGTTATCTTAGGCCAAGTTTATGTGATATGATATATTAATTCAAACTTTACTCTCTTCGCGTCAATGGGCAGGCAGCCTAACGCCGTGCTCGCTTCCATTTTGTTTTGCTTCATTTTAATGTTTCGTCCCGAGACCAGACGCGGTTTATTGACAGTTAGCGATGCCGGAACCAGATTCTTTATTATGATTGTACACAAAAATGTAATGCTGTTGTGGGATGATTTGATTGGACGGCTTTATGGTTTGGACTTGCAAGATTTGTTCGTTATAATTATGGTAAGGTTTCATTTGGAGGAATTGTGTTTTAGATTTTTTTTTCTTGCTTTTTTGTCTCTTTTGGCTTATTGTCTTTATAATAACGTGTTATATGTAGTCTGATGTAGCCTTTAAGAATTCACTCATAAATTAATTTATCATTGTGCAGCATTTTCGTGGTGTTTTGGTTGCCGGGACTGTTTCATCACCTCCCTTTAAATTACTTCATTTGGTGAGATGTGGCTATCTGGACTGGTATATTTGTAGGACGTTTTACGTTGTTACGTTTGTAGGTTGTTTCACCAACATTAAATGAAATCAACGAAATTTTATTAATTCATTTTACATCGAGAATACCCTTTATTAAAGTTTCAAACTCGCTACAAAATATGTAATTGTAATTTCATAGTTTTGCGTCGAACATCTGTGACAGAATATTGAGCAAGTTTTTAGTTCGCAAAATATTTTGGTTGTAACTAGCAAAGTTTGGGACGTCTCGGGAATTCGGTACGTATGGTACCGAATTCCCGAGACGTCGCGTCCCAAGCTTAGGAAATATTAATTAGTAGTTAAATGAAGATGACAAAAACGCAAATTTGTTTATTTTGTCAACATAGGCTACATACAAGGGGGTTTATTTATAAACGATGATTAAAGTTAAGAGTCGGTTACTTAATTATGAAAACTGCTAAGAAATATTCGAAACCATGTTCATGTCTTATACCTATATTCATGTTTATTCCTATCACCTGCATTGATTCAATAAATTAAAAAAATATATAACGAACGTTATCATTAAAAATGAAATATTAAATGAAAGGTTCATTCATAAAATTCATTAAATGAATTGTTCCCCTTCCAAAACAAATTTTGTTTTTGCATGGGGAAAAATCTCAATTTTAGCAAGAGCAACACACGACGAGGTACCAGGGTGACATAAAAAGAGAAAGGTTTTCTATTGCCGGAAGGCATGATACTTTTTCGACAAATGGGGGCCGTTCCAAGTTTGAACGAATGTTCTAATCTACTCTGTACTCTGAATTCTCACTGTACCAGTACGCGGGCGTTAAAGCCCGAAAAAGCTCGGTTTTATACAGAGTTCTGTAAAGTTATGGTTTCCTAGAAGGGCGGTAGCTACGAGTATCATATTATAACAGATGAAAATCTGTAATTTTCCTCAGTAGTAGACATTAAGGTGTCCGCTCTGTTTTTTTCGACAACAGTTATTGTGTGACCATTCACCACTTTCTTACGATAACAAAGCTCAACTGGGTATCACACTTAAGTATACTATCCCAAAGTGGCTTAGTTGCACCTACAGGGGCCTACTACAAACAGAGAAAGTCTGAAGTTTTATCAATTCCGTCAGTCACTTCTCCCTTGTTTCAAAACGCAACGTTAGCAACAGTACACTCGAGCAACTTCGAGTAGCTTTGGGCGAGATCGGCGACGATCGGCATCTCTCGGGAACAATTTGAGCCAATAGCTTTTAAGTCTCGCTCTACGTTTTGACTTCTACTTTAAGTGCCCGAAAGTGCAATCTGTGTGGTGGACTCCTATTGGTACTGGTCAGCTTGAAATGTAGGTCGAACTCAAGGTACTGGAAATAACCAAGTAACGAGAAACGTTAAAAATATGGCTCCATTTCCATGGCTGCAGGAGTAACTGCTGATAATAATACCTAATAATACATTGTAAATTAACTGTGTTTGGAGAAACTTATAATACTAAATAAACTAACAAAATATTAAAATTAAAATATGGTATACCCTATAAACTGTGTTTTATTGCAAGTCCCAAATTGCTAGTAATAGAATGAATAGGTCATAAATGCCTTCGACATTAAGTCCACCTTTGTTGGTACCTACAGTTATTTTAACAAGAGCATATAGGTTTATTACATCTTACTGTTATCATCATCTGCCTAGCCTTTTACCAACTACGTTGAGGTTGGCTTCCAGTCTAACCGGATGCAGCTGAATACCAGTATTTTACATTCGACTTTCGGGGTTCTGACGACCCGTAACGACTGCCAAAGATCCACGAATGACAACGGGTTAACGTGCTTTCCAAGGCACGGAAGGGTCTTGGTATGTAAAGATGGTCACCCATCTAAGGACCAACCGCGGCAAGTGTAGCTTTACCTGATCGATCGACCCGTGCGGCTGTTATTACTTAGCCACAAGCCCGCTATCCGTTGTCTAATTTCTAATTTCTGAAAGTGTCAGTCCAGAAACAAAAGAAAATTGAATTTCTACGCCTACATTTATTTTTCCAAATAAAATTAGAGTTCAACAAAGTAAAGTTTACTCGCTGCTTAAATTAAATTTATATCTATTATACCTTCAACCGGCAATTAAAGTTTCAACATTAAACTTCAGCTAAGTTGAACGTTTTGAAATTTTCCATTTTAAAACGTCGGCACGCGTCCACAGTGGAATGCCATTAAACTAAAAATTCCAATGGTGTCGTTTCAACATGGCTTCTAAAGCTTAGGAGTCACTGCGTTCCCACACGTTCTCGGATGTAGCTCAGCTGATTAGCTGGACTATGAATTTTAACAGTGATACTGTGCCCTACCTTAATTATTTGCCGGGCAGGTAGGTGCGCAACCATATAAAATCGCTTGACACTTCACCTTTCATCTAATATTGCACTACTATGCCTCCCTGGTGTGATGGTTTTGTACAATTATGCCACACAATCAATCTGCCTAGCCTTTTCCCAACTATGCAGACAAAATGTTGAAGAAAACATTAGAGAAGAAGTCACTGAATTTAAAGTGACCTAAAGAAACCTCTCTTGTAAGAAAGAATAAATAAATTCATATTATGCTTATCAAATTGCTTTTAAATGAATCAAGCATGGTGCTAGTCCCTTTAGCTTGAAATGAAATGGAGTATCCAAAAATTGGTCACCCAGTGAAAACGCAGCTTAAAAACCCACTCAATTAATATTCTTCTCATTAAAACTCACTGGTTCAGAAATTCTAATGACCTATGCATGACCTCTGAGACTTTATTGACGCGGATAACATACCAAGCATAGTCATTTATATTCACCATCTTTTTTAAACAGGGGATGCTTTTACGAGAAGTTAGAACAAAACCGCTGTTGATGATTTTTGGGAAAAAGCTTGGTCCTTTTAGTAGATTGCGTGACGAGGACTACCCGGATATCATGACTTCTAGAAGGTAAAATAAAAGCAAAAAAAGCGTAGCAAAGACTACATAACGTATAGCACAAACTACTGATAGCGTAGCCGCGTAGCAAATGCTACACCAAGCGTAGCAGCTAAGGGATTTAAAAAAGCTAAAAAGCAACTGGACGGTAGAACGCAAGAAAATAAAAAGTCGCATCAGAGGGTCCTGTATGGAACATAACAGTAGTGATACAGTGGAATCGTGTACTTTTATGTGCGCACTTTAAACGTCGCTCGGGCGCAATTAGAAAATGGCTTTCTTACTCACTTTTTATATCTGAGGACTCTTAATCGAATATTACGTAGTTTCTTATGTTTAATCTCATCTTCTTGAAGACCTGAAATGGAAGTTAAAATGTTTTAAATTGGGTCGCTGTAGATGGGTTCCTCCACATGTGACTCAACTCTTTGAAGTTATAACTGATATTAGCTTCAAATGTTACTTAAATACACTGTTTTGCTTCCAAAAAGGGGTACTTGGATGAGACTCGATCAGACCAGGACAGCATGGCACAAAAAGGAGAACGCCTAGTAAGAGTACTATGCGCTAATTAGACCTCCATTGGCAGAGGCCAATGGAGGTCTAATTAGCGCATAATATATGGGTAAACAATGATAACGGTGCTTCGCTAGCCATTTTACAATTTGGCACTATTTAGTTCCCAACTAGTGCCAATATTGCTTGAATTTTGTGAAACATGTGTTAATTGATCGACCTATAATAATTTCAGACGTAATCCAGGTTATCAATACTCAATATATTTTTTGCTTCCACGTGTGAACTTAGGTGGAAGGTTTTACAGAATATGATCATTGTGGACCCTGTCGGGCACAGCAAAAGTAGGTCTCACCTAATTTTGCTGTGCGCGACTAAGTAGTCAAATAAAAGCCATTTTAAAACATAAAAAACGTGTAATTTAAAATTTGTTGGTCAAGACCTTAAAGTTAAAATAAATTAATTAATTCTTTAATGGATAAGTTAGTTAAATTGTAACTACAAGAGTTTTTGTTGTTTCGTAATACACATATGTAAGAGTATTACGAAATTATGTTGGAAATACTGTGATATTGCATTATGTATTTATGTACTCCCTGTAAAATACCTTGAGAAATGACATAAATGTTATTATAAATATTGAGTGCAAAGGTAGTATAATAGGGTAGGCAGTAATAGGGTGTCATTGTGTCGCTATAATGACCCGAAGGGGTAGGCAGATGTACAACTGCCCAGCGTTATGTAAGGTAAGGCCCATATGTTATGTTGGCATACCTAACAGAATTTCAGGCATTATAACTATGGAAAACTCCAATAAACCTTTGACCTTGAGATAGGACGTCGAACCGCACGCTAGTCAAACTTACAACGACTATTTACGAGTATACCTTTTTAGTGAACTGTGGCCAGATGATCGATTCGAAACTTAGTTGAAGTGAGCTTGAAGTCGGTTTAAGGAATTTATTCTCTTGTGAAGATAACACAAAACATTTCACTTAATATATAATATGAGACACAACAATTGCAAACAAGCTAACACTTAAAAATATATAGATAAGTATTATATACAAGTGTATTACAATAAAAAAAAAATGAAAAAGGCATGAGCTCATTGGACATCAAAAAATTCGTTCGCATCGCTGTCAATGGGATAAGTGCCCAAAACGCTGGCAGCATTATCACGTTGGATGAAAATGCTGATTCTTTGGGCTAAAAATAGGCCAGCCCTCTGGTCACGTGAAGAGTCAACCAACTGCTTGGCGATGTCTCGAAATATTTGATGAGCATATGAGATATACATATGCTTGAAGGGCACATCCATATCAGTCCAGGAGTTCTTGACAAAGGTCCGGCAGTCCATTTTTGGAAAAGCGCGTCTAGACTTCGGAATGCGGTCGTGTTGGACTCAAGACGGTGTTATAGTTGTGAAGACCTTTGACGGAAGTAAACATAAAGTTTCTTCAATGGATGAGCTCAGTCCTCTTCTTGTGAAGTTTCCGAAGGCCCAAGGCACAGGTATCATGTTTTATACTTACTGAATAATGATTTCATTTAATTTTAATTGTATTGCACTTTTCTATGAAACAGCTGTTTTTTTTTTTTTGGATAACTGAAGAAAATTTTCTACTCTAGGGGATCTTGAATCATGTGCTGAAATTCGTGGTTACAGTTTGCACACTGGTTATATTTTTTCCTGTATAATTATTGTTTAGCCGAATGTTTATATGTCCGAATTTACAATGGCATACTTTTGAGATGGTAGAGTTTTATTTGGCATAATTACCTTTGGTAAAGTTAAAATTCCGCATAATTTCGTTTAGCACAACGTTTATTTAGAGCGACTATTATTTGGTACAATTTCACTTGGCATACTATGAAGATGGCAGATTTTCAGTTGGAATCATTTTATTACGCATATTGTCATTTGTATCAAATAACATTTTTAACCTTAAATAATTTAAAATATTGACTTAAAAAGCCAATATGTTGTGCTACAAAAGTTAGTGTCAGAAATAAATCGCTGCAAAACCAACTCCACGTACTCTTGTCTGCCCTACCCCTAGATTGTAATTTATGCCCGCGAAGGCGCGGAGGAGCGATAATCTCGCGTGAGATCGCCGGAGCACCGCAGCGTCGGAGCCGTAACAGAAACCATTCCTGCGGCATGTTGCATGTTCGCTTGGATGCTGCATGCTTGCTGCATGCGTGGTGTATGCTTGTTGGCATGCTTCTTACAGTCAAAATCTCCATAATATATCAATCAATTTTATTATTACGGTAAGAAATACAAAATTATTCAAAGTATGAATTTTCTGTGATGTGATAGATGAGTCTTTCAATTATTGTGGATATGAAATGTATGCCAAAAGATGATTGTAACTGTGAACTTTCTGAGATATGATAGTTCTGCCTATTAATGACTATCGATATGAAAATGCCTTAAAATGGTTCTGGCTTACAAAATTATGAGTTTTGAATGTATGATAATTTACAATATGAGTGTATGCAATACAATTTTCTACGAAATGAAGTTTATGCTATCCGCTGTTATACAAGGTAATATTATGACAAAAAAAGTTCTGCTATAAAGGGTAGACTCGTCAATCAAGTATTTTATTAATTCAATCAAAGAAAGCTGTGCGTTGGGGAGTTTGTTGCGCGCTTCTTCCCAGGGAAAGCACTAGGAAGTGGTAATGAGCGTTCGTTTTGAGGGACTGTCTTATGTAATTTTGACGTTCGAAAAGTGCTAATTTTCAGCATAATTTGAATAAACGACTTTTGATTTGATTTTGATCGTATATGCGAAGTGAGCTATTATTCCACGTGCTGATAGAGATTGACACTGTTGACAGCTGACTTTCAGCTCACTTCAAGTAAGTTTTCACAGTAAGATTTTGACACAGAATAGATCTGCTGTACTGCCTTTTTATTCCGACTTACTGTAGCTGTAGCAGTAGACACATTCACATTCTACATAATATAATCCCTACATGTGTGAAGGTTATCTCGGTCCAACGTGCCGCAAGATAAAGGTTGCAGGCGCCTGCTTGCTTCAAACGCGAGCACAAAATACTACGTGACCTGCAAGTGTAACGTTTTATGTGTTTCTCAATGACTTTATGTAGATCATCTGGATTTTGTTTTATTTTAAAATAAACTGAAGCTTATGTGTTCGAAAGTATAGGCGTAAAAGTATAGTTAGTCAATCTCGTAATTGCTTTTAAACTTGACAAAAACTCCCAGTGAATTGAAACTGGAAGAATTGCCAAACTCAGTGGGCAGGGCACATTGCTCGCAGAACAGATGGTCCATGAGACCGAAAGGTTTTGGAGAGGCGACCGCGTTCCTGTACGCCTTCCGAGGCGTAGCGTTTGAAAGCCTCCCACAATGTGGACCGATGACATTGTGAAGGCCGCAGGAATCCGCTGGACGCGGGAAGCACAGAACCGATTGAAGTCAGAGGTACTTGAAGGAGGCCTATATCCAGCAGTGGACGTGTTTCGACTGAAATGATGATGATGATGATGAAATTGAAACTTCACTAAAGTTAAAACTCTCTAATTGACACATTGGTTCTAAAGCAAAAATCGACCTTGACGTCTTATGCAGAGCAAGTCACATTCAACCTTGCGGTGGTACAGCAATTGGGAACTCGACAATACAGCCATATTTTGCCAGTTACCCAATTCCCACGTAAGGGGGGGGGGGGGGGGGGGCGCAAACCTATTGCCTTTACATAAACAGCCTATTATGTTCCCACTGCTGGGACACAGAGGGAATGGGCCCTAATCCTCCACGCGGGCCTAGTGCGGGTTGGTAGATGTCACATGGTTTCGAATCTTTGTTTCTGGGGAAAGAAAATTAATTTCATTGTAAAAAAGCGTGGGATGCTTTTTATCATATTTGTTTACTAACTCTACGTTTACTAATAACTACTAATTATATATTTACAACAATCAATATCGAGCACCCCACGCTTTTTTTTATAAAACTATATACACAAATATGTATATTTCTTTTTGTTTTTTTGGTTTAAACAAATTTTTTTTCAAGTTTTTTTTAATCAAAATATTGTATTGTCGTCCGGTCGTTGATAAGTCTACAACTTTTAAGGTAAATCTGATCACTTAAAGTGGGGCAAAATTGAGACCAAACGAGTCAGTTACATACAAACAAACAAACAAACATACAGGTGAAACTAATAAAAGCGTGTTAAAAAAGAAACCATCACGTCCAAATAAAATGTGCCAAACAGCAGCACAGACGCAATATCTCCAGGATTTACCATAATCTGCAACAGTTCAGCAACGCATACAGTCTATGCGAAGATTTAGACGAAGTCGATATATTCCGGTCGCGTGCCGAACCGCCACACATAAACATAAACAGAACTGAAAAATACGGGAAACCTAGACGATGTGCAGAGGCACGTGTCTCTAGACTACCGATGAGCTACGGTTTTACCTGGGAGGGTAGATATTTTGTGCTTACATGTTTTAAATATTGGTGATATTAATAACTGCTAACTAAACATGGGGGAGAGTTGTGGCCAGCAGTGGGACAATATTGATAAACTGAAAAAAAAAAAACTACTTATACTGAAAATAATTCAAACTGAAGTGCCAGCACGTGGAACACTTGGCGAAGGTCTCTGGAATTCGCTAGATTTGAGAGGAACTTACAAGACTTGTTACTGGTACTGGCTGGTAGAAAAATTAACAACGCCATGTCAACCGTTTCGTAATTATTTGATTTTCACATTGGAATTGATATTCTTTGACTTATGTGCTCGTAGTAGTTCAGGGTACAGACTTGAGAAACTTTTGGTCTTCCATAGATAATATTTTTCTGTCTTTAATTATGTCCTAAGGTTTTTTTTTTTAACCGGTGCTATGTAAAATAGAAGACGTTTTGATTAGATAATCTTTTTTTCCTGTTTTTATAGCTTTAAGGTGTATTTATAATATTTTACTATACTGCCAATAAACGCATTTTTCTTTCTTTATAATGCCAACAAAAAAATGTTGGTATGATGGCGTAAGAAAACTTCGCGGTCAAGATTAACCCAGATAGCAATCAGACCGTGATTTATTTTAGGAGGAAAATTACGTCTTTCCACAGTGTAAGAACCAGTTCATAGCATGTTTAAGGTTACAGTATAAATAATAAAGCTTATTCAAAAGGAAACCATAGTATCTAGGCTGAACAAATTGTGAGACACAATCTTTTGGGAAAAATAATCGTGACTTAGAATATCCAAAATAGTCGGTCGATCCATCTCCATCTGGCCTTGCCCCATGTAATCAGAGAAATAATACTCGGATCGTTATTTGAACCCATTTGAAAGTAACAAAATAATGGATTCTAGTGTAGGAACAAAAGAGAAATGAAAATGAGTTGTAAGTAACTGCAAAACTAAAATACGAACATGATCGATGAGTACCAGGTTACCATAACATCCGTGCAGCTCTCCGAATAATTTACTCCTGATGATTTCGGTTAGTGTCGAATGCGACGACACCGCGCGGCAGGGTTTTATTTCCGGCTGTCGGCAACACGACGCGCTCCTGAAATAATGCGCGGTCTGTAATGAGCTCTCTCTTGTATTATACAAACATATCATGGAAATAGCGTAGAATACAACTTCGAAAGACAGATACATTAATACATTTCTATTTTACTAGCTTTTGCCCGCGGCATCGCTAGCGTTATTTAGAATTTGACAATCAATTCGGGTTGTACTCTGCTTGTTGTTTGGCCGTTGCAACTCATATGCTCAGAACTGAACATTATTTTAGGACGCTCCTATACACAATGTTGTATGTCCTTCTATTTGGCGCTAATACGTACGAATTCTGGGCATTCTACACACGCGAACATGCTACATAAAAAAACATGACATGCCATGGGAAAAACATGACTTTTCCAAATGCACCCCTGCTACCCTACCTGCAATGTTTGCCCTTGTCTATAATATTATAGTTAGGAGTATGAAAAACCGGGTCTATCGACACTCTAGACTCACAAACTGTATTAACTCTGAATTAAAAAAAAAAAAAAACCTCGAAACCTTCTAATATAGGTAATTCAATCATGATTCGAAAGACACGTGGCGCCATCTATTATCATAATAACGTTGTCGGTGTTTTCCTCGGGAACAGCACTTTTTTCGGTATGAAAGGTACCCTATGTCCGTTTCTGTAAACCTGAGAACGTATACCTATGCAAAATTTCAGGATGATCGGTTAAACAAACAAACTTACTTTCGCATTTCTTTTTTTCGCTTTTCGCATATTATAGTTAGAATTCGTGACATCATTTTACCACTTCTGGGTAAAAGCCTTTTTCTCCATTCTTTCAGCTTTTATAATCTCATAGACAGTATCTTAACTTCTATGTTAGTAAAAAGTCCGGTAATGATAAGAAGAGACAGCTGAATGGCCTAACACCTTTATTTAGTACGCCTCTTGTAAACAGACTTTTACTTCTACGTCACAGTCAACGAGCACCTTTCCGCTGATATCTTAATAATCCCTTCTGCATCATAACACCCTGGCACATATAGTTTGATGTTCGTCATAAACCTGGCGAAAACTTTTTTTATCACTTCACTCGCACTTTTCTAAACATCAAGTTTTATGCGCAGTTTGGGGATATGTTCACAGAAAACTAAGCGAACGGTAACTAGACGATAAAAGAACTTTACATAACTATTACGACAGTTTCTCTGACATAGACATATTTTGTGCTTGTTTGAAGTCCTTCTACGTCGGCTATTAGAGAGTTTTTCATAACGTTAATGCATTATGTCATCAATGATTAATTCATCCCAAAATCACTTCTGGTGACCGCAAAGTTCCATAAAAACAATGATAATGATCATTGACGAAAACTATCAAACAGCTGTGCGCGTGCTTTAACCTTTTGAACGTCTTAAGTTACACAGTTCGACATAGGTAAGCAATTGTCTTTCTATTGTGTCTCTAATTACGGCATTCGATGAGTTAACCCTTAAATGCATGATTTATTTTATCGTATTGCTAAAAATGCTATTGTATAGGTATTTATCTATAGAATTTAGATAATGAATATATAATAATTATACAATAATATTAATATTCATAGAGTATACATATCGTTTTGACAAAAAGAGGTGCGTTCAGAAACTCACAGCTATCACATTCTTAAAAAAAATAAATGACGTACTTTGTTGCCATATGGCAACATTATGCATTTAAGGGTTAAGCCGCCAACTTTTACATTTACACGGTAACAAACATATAGGAAAAGGCACATAATGGGGGAAACCATATTGAATAATATATGATTAACGACAACCAAAATTAGACCTTCCCTTCCCCTTTTACCGATAAAAAGATGAGACTAAGTTATGGGGAGTACAGAGACCCTGGGAGCTCAAGGTTCATTGGTTTCAAAATGGATGGAGATACGGTTCGAGGCTTCGCGAAGGTAACTACACAAAAGTTAGGTTTTATTTGTTTTCATCGCGTGTAGTAGTGTTTTCCGTTGTAATCTGATCAAGTAATGACGTAAAATGTTGAAAATAACAGGGCCGATTTTATTTTGCGCCAATTTTGTTACATCGGTGTAATTGCTGGCACGTGAGACATTTTCAGCTTTGTCTCTGAGTTGGCAGAGCACCTGCTGGTCTGTTTGTGAAAACTTAGGCGAAGTGAGCTCGAAATGTGGTGCCAGTAGTGTCAATCCCTAGCATTAGGTGGAATGAGAGGTCACTTCAAGCTCACCTACGTTTTCACAGTGAGATTTTTAGGGTTCCGTAGTCAACAAAAAATCCCTATAGTTTCGCCATGTACGTCTGCCCGTCCGCAGTTTAGCTCAGAGACTCTTAGTACTACATAGCTATAATTTGGCATGAATATGCATATTAATTACGCTGACCAAGTGGTAATAGAAAATAATGAAATAATTGTTTTTTTAGAGTAGAGGTATACCTACGTAAAGTGGGGATGTTTTTTTCTTGTCTATCCCGTGGTGTGGGGTATCGTTGGATAGGTCTTTCAAAATGATGGGGGTTTGTGAAAACAATTTTTCCTTTTTGTTATATAGTAAGCTTTAAAGTGCTAATTTTTGTTAGAGTCAAGTTTACAAGTTTACGAGTAGTTGTCGACCAACTTACATTTGCAGTTACAATGTATGCAGAGCAATGTGCAATGTGTGTGAACAATGTGTGCGAGAGTATAGAGAGCATGGTTTTCAACTACAATGTTAAGTTGGTTATGCGGATAAATTCATTCCAACTACGGAACCCTTCATTGTGCGGCCAACACGCACTTGGCCGGTTTTTACAGAATAGATTGGTTGTTATTCCCGTTATATTCCTTTCTGACTGCTTGTTTTGAATTGTTTCCAGTTACACCACCTGCAATGAAACTCATTAATTTTTGGAATTCCGTACCAAAATGTTAAAATTATAGTGTGACTCAGTCTGCCTGTCTGTCCATCTGTCACATCTGGATATCTCAAGAATTACTAATGCTATTAACTTGAAATTTGGAATAGTTTCAGATGTCATTTGCGTAACTATTTTGCAAATAAGAAAGAAATAAAAATATATATTTTTTTTTGCTACAGGTACTGAACAGCGCTCTTTTTAAGAACCCCTGGTCTTAAAAATAGCGCTGTTTGCACATTTCAACCATTTTTTTAAGCCGCATTTTTTTCGACTTTTGATAAAAATGTAAAAAAAAAACCGGTCCCCCTTATCTCCGAAGTTTGAATAGAGTAAAATGAGAAATTGTTCTATGTGTTAGAAGTTTATGTAAATATTACAGGAAAAATAAAAATATGTCTCTGAATAGCACACTTTTTCAGAAATCATCAACTAAAATGATATTAGTTCGACTATCGGTCAAGAGATGGCGCTGACCTAAAACTGCAATATTCTAAACCGCAGTGTTAAAATTCTCTGACGAATATAGGCCTCGCTGATGAAAATTTAATATATTTATGATGGTACGGAACCCTCGGTCCGCGAGTCCGACTCGCTCTTGACCGGTTTTTTTTTTAATTAATCTGACACAGTGTCTAACCGAACACTATGAAACCGGTCTTTATTCTTCTTTCATCTTGAAAAATTGTCAATCCCAGAAAAATATATATTTTTATGACCGCCAAGATTTCTCAAATCAGTGCGGGAAATCGTAATATTTTCCTTATATCTCTTTACAGCAACATTGTGTAGATACCAGGGTATAATAGCGTGGTGGCTCTAAGTCGGCTTCATTTCCTGGTGGGCGGTGTCTTGATCTCCGGCCGCTGACACCGCACACACCCTGTATATATTGCGCTGGTTTGCTCCTTTTGGAACCTTGTGAAAACATCTTTAACGATAAAATAAAAAGTGCGAAATACCATAACTATGTTCATAACTCTTTGATCTTTAAATCGTTCGAAAAAAAATATTATACTAGCCCTAATAATTAAAACAAAGCATCACGAATGAGGTCCAAACTAATGACTCTTGAGAGGAACCTCCTCACTATGCAGGTCGTATTCAGGAGTACTGCTTTCTGAATCAAACCCTTGGTCCAGCTATGGATATGGACTATATACTCCTTGGTTATGGACCGTAACGACTAACGGTTCAATAAGGTTTGATTTTGAGTGATGCAAACATTAATCACACTCAGAGATAAAAAAAAAAACTTACTTATTTACCCAAATGTTTATTTGGAACACATTCTAAGAAAATTTATTTAGTGTTCTTTTTATTAGAACACATCAACTAAATATTAAAATAACTAGAACGAACGCGATCACTCAAATAACATTGTACCTACCCAAGAGACGCTATCTGCAATTAATTTAATAAACACACACAAACATATCCCTAATACACAGTCGCGTTATTATTTCGTTTATGAGCATTTTAATTAAAGGTTGGGACCTTACCTAATTAAGTCCTCGACACAATCGTACGTAATTAGCTAATTAGTGTGATAAACATGCTTTCATTGTACATTTATTAAGCACCTATATTAAAACGTTTAATTTGGCAACTTGTTTTATTTGACGATGGTTCTTCTCATGAGAAAATGTAAGAAAAATCTTTAAAACTCAAACGTTTTAAAGATTTTTATTACGTGGTTTTCCGGGAAAATGACAATCGGATATATCGTGATTATGATTTTCATTGGAAAATGTATGTTTCTCTTCCTACGACCACGCTAAGTCTTACGAATACCTACTGAAAATAAATCACGATATAAAGCAGCACTTGACTGTACGCCAGATAAATGGTTAATGTTCAAAGTTTTAAAGAGTTCCCAAAAATATCAGAATCAATGCGCCTTACATGCTTGTAAGTAGTACCTATAGAAAAAAAACGGTGTGTGTTTATGACCACACGGTGTGTGTTTTTGCCACCGACTTCCAAAATTAAAGTTATTTCATAATTTTAAAAATTCTTTTTGGAGTCACTTTTATGTTTTTTTAATTGCTTTTTTATTTCGTATTTTTTAGTGTTAGAAAAAAAACTGGAATATTTCTTTGTTATAAGTAGTTAATCGTTTTGTTATAAATATTGCACTAGAATTTGTCCAAGGTTTTGAGATGTTTTCCCTTTGATACCATACACCCGTAGCTCGTGCCACCAAGCCAGGCCGTCACACTGCACGTCCGTCTACTAAAAACTAGTGAACCGATTTTGATGAAACATGCACTGGTCTGGTCCCTAAGCAGTTGTGTTATATTCTTCAAGAATACAATAGGGCCATAAACGGACATGACGCGTAGCGGACGTAACGCGACTCCCTCGATTCAGCGACGGTTCAGTTTCGCTCACTGTTGTGAAAGAGTGCAGTGCGCCTAAAAAAGTTTTCACTTTAATTAAGTCAACTGCAAAAATTCTCTTTTTACACCAAAGCAGAAATACACGTCAATTCTCTTAGTAATTACAACAAAACACGTAAAACAAAAAGTGGTCGCCATTTCATTTCGTCACAGCGTTTATGTGGCGGGCACAAAGTGAAGTAAACCACAGTGACCGAAGTTAAACTTCGTTATGATATATTGTTCATATTGGTCACAATATTATTGTCGCCATGAGGTATTTGTGCAAACATTCGTGTCCGATCCTCATATGAAAGTATGACGTTGATATGTTTATTATGAGGAGGTAGTTCGGCCATTTTGAATCTAGATAATTTGACGTAGATGATGCTAAAGGAGTAAATAAGGATGGTAGCACTTTGTGTGACGTGGTTTCTGCTAACCATGTAAGAAAATTGCTAGAGAACATAGTCAAGTTAATGAAGTGATTGATAATTCCGACATACTTTATACTGATTTGGCAAATTCTTTGACAATTTGACTGATAATGAGAGTCATAGCTAATATGAATACTATGAATATATATGGGTAATATGAACAGATAATATGAGATAATGAGACTTTAGCCTACTAACGTTGGGATTTAGCCAGCTGTACCTAAATGATGATAACGAAACTATAATATAGCACTTCACGGCATTTTTAGTATGTCTTAAAATATCGTTAAACCAAACTAAAAGATGAGTAAAATACCACTGAAAGTCAGCATAATTTCTCATGCTATCATTAAAGCTCAGCTGTTTGTTAGTTGTATGGTTCCTATCAAATCCCGAGCCTTTTGAACAGCCGCAGATTGCTGCGTTCTAGGAAAATTGAATTTACTCAACGTATTATGTAAGCGGAAAAGCGTAGCGCGTAGGAGACCAAATTGGCTTGTTATCTGGGGACAAAAAACTGAAGTCACTGCAGTAAAATTACTAGTATTAGGCATTTGTTTGAAATAATAATAAATAATATAATAATAATATTCCACAGCTTTCACACAACGCCATCTAGTCCCAAACTAAGCAGAGCTTGTGCTATGAGTACTAGACAGCTGATAAACATACATATAAATTTCTAAATACATACATAATATAGATAAATTACACCCAGACACAGAAAAAATGATCGTGCTCATCACACAAACATTTGTCCTGGGTGGGAATCGAACCCACGACCTTGCGTATAGTAGTCAGGGCCACTGACCACTCTTTTTTGAGCATATTAAAATAGCCTCCTGTATGAGCTGTGGGCCAAAATAACCACTATGCGGAGCCGTGACACAGCCAGAAGCCATCGCAGCAGATCCGTAGAAGATGGTGGGATGAGCTGGAGAAAACAAACGAGCAGTGGGCTACTTTAGCCCCGGATCGAAAGAGCTGGAAGTCATGGGGAGGCTTTTTCCCAGCAGTGGGACGATGCAGGCTACCAGTAACAGTAAAATAGCCTCTACAAGTGGTGATACTTTAACACTGAACGCCATGGTGGTCACCGGTGAGCGACAGCAATTATTTTAGTTAATTCTTTGAATAGTACTTAATAAGAAAAAAAAAATTGAGTGGGGTTTTTGACTATTTTGAACCGTATGAGCCAATAAAATATAACGTGTAAAATTTGCCGAAATCGCGAGTCAGCGTCAGCCCATATGGAAAGTTTAGTGGTGGTCAGTGGTGGTCACCGGTGACCACCACGGCGTTCAATGTGTTAATACGTAGGTAGGTATGTCTCCATATAGGAAAACATCGTGAGGAAACCGGCATGTCCTAGATCCAAAAATTTCAAGACATGTGACATCTACCATCCCGCTCTGGGCCTGCGTGGTGGATTACCAGCCACTCCCTCAGAGAGGAGAACATTATAGGCTGATTATGATGTGCTACCTATGTCTCCAGTTCTTTTAATTCACAGTTCACGTTGATACGAGAGAGGAAGAACATTCATTACTCTTTATCTCTCGTTGCTGAAGTTATTTCAAGTAAATAATCCATTGTTGATATGTCAGGCATTGGTTATTCAAAGTTAGACATGAACATCTCCCCGGTTGCTGATTTCACGTCATTTCCTTGAATTTCAAACCAACAATTAAGCAAACATTTCAACCACGGAAACAACGTATTCCGCGCAAGAATAACCGATGGCTTTATAGCCAATCGCCAGTTACAGCGGTCTTAGCAATGCGGTACATTGACGACTCCTATTTGTACATATTGTTGCGTTACGACTTGTTAGGCGTAGAGTTAATATTCTGTGGGCCAACAGAAGATTGTTTGCTTAAATCATTGATGATTGTGGTGTGATGTCAATTCTGGCTACGGTATTGATTGATTTGGATAGCAACGGAAAGTAGGTAGGTACGTTAAATGTTTTAACTAGTTTATGATGTTTCGAAATAATCTAGCATTGATTGTAGCTGTAGAATATGTACTAATTTGTATTATTATTTGTCATTGAATTTAGAAAGACAGACTACTCCGTGGTTGCCTTGCATCATCATTATTATTTTTCGGCCTTGTTCTACCTACTGGTGATTATAGGCGTTCTACCTTTAGTGCCATGCTTTCCTGGTACGTGAACGTCTTATACAGGTAGGTAGATTATCCAATCTGGATGAGGGTCTGTCTACTTTAATCATCATACTTAATTTTTATCTATCTACCCTTTGTGAAAATATAACCAACAATATGTCAGGTCAGACTGCCTCGAAAACCCAGCAAATATAACAAAATAACATCTAATTGAATATAAACCCACAAAAAAAGAAAAGTGTACAGTCCAATTCCATATAGCATTATATCTCTAGTAATTTGGCCTGGTGATTGATAACCGAGTCTGTGTCGGAGGCCTGGCACCCCATCTGTACACGTCGCGGGACCTTCAAGCCCTTGTTAATTTCACTGATTTATTGTACACTAGAAACTAGATGTCATTTTATTTCGTTTAAGGTGTTAGGTGCTTTGAATGAGGTCAGAATAAAAATTATTACTATACCAGGGATTTAGCCATTACAAACATAGCATGACTTTGTTCTAAGAGGTAGGTACTGCTTCCTACATTTCGCTAGTTTTATTAAGGTCGCATTCCACCAAACTTTTATACATACCTCCTTACTAATAAGTGTATTATATCAGATGAATTTCTTTTTTACACACCGATTTCTCTCTTTTAGTCTTCAGTTGTTGACTTTCGAAAGAAGAAGACAAAGCGTTTTGTAACTATACAGACGCGATACAACGTTTATTAGTAAAGGGGTATAGAATAAATCTTGAGACTAAAGTTTGAGTTTTTGACATTTTTTTTTTGTACTAGAACTGTCAGATGTCTATTTTATTCCACGGATAAAAGTTATCTGATATTTGTAAAATCAGCCCTTACACAGTTATAGTAAAGTTCAATGACAACCAATTTTTGTGCAAATTCACGACCCGTGTAGCACTGATACAAACAGATTCGAAACTCAATCTATAACTAATATTGTACCGCTTCCATTAAAAAATATTAATCAAAACGCAACCGCATCGGTAAACGAAAAACCAGAAAAAAAAACGTGACACTCGCTACATTCAAACGAAGCGAGTTCTAAAAAAGTAGAAAGAATTCAAGTTCTGTTTTTGACAAGTCGATAAATGGAAACTGTAGGCAACAGTGGTCGAGGTGAGGAGACTGCACGTGGCAAATGGGGCTGATGGGCAAAGGATAGAGGTTTTGTAACTCCATGTAACTGAAAATTAGCTGAGCGAGCGGTAGATACAGTCAGAGAAATTTTTTTTTAAGCATATTATCACAATAATCATATTTTATTTAGTGAGTGGCAAAATTATTGTATGTATTGATAACTAACTAGTTACACTAGGCACTGTAAAGGAGGTCCACTAAAATCAACCTTATGTAGTGCTAGTTTAGTTGAGAATATGTAAAGACGTTCAGTCAATATGAAACTTAAAGAAATCCTATCTATGTTTGAATTCTTTGAAGGGCTCATGTCATACGTCATACGTTCTACGAAGAAGCGTTACCCCACACTACACTCGAGAGCAATGAATTATTGTCACATAAAGACAAAAGTCTCGGAAACTAAGAATGCTAGCTTAATGAAGCAAATTGTGTTTAATAGACAATCAAATATTCTTTAAAAGAAAGTAATAACTTAGTTAGTGTAAACTTATGCTATAAAAAATGGGGCTTTTGTAAACGGAACTACGAATTTTTTGCATCCGTTTTTGCTTTTGTTTCTATTCATATAAAAAGGAATACAAAACAGCGTTTCTGATGTTCAATATTCGTTATTGAAGCTGTTATAATGTCACTCAATATAAAACTTAATATTAAACACAATTATACGTACCACGAAGGTATTACATTTAATGCGATGTGTGACGTGTTAAGAGCAGAGCTTCCGCGCAGATATCACAGAGTCAAAGTAAATTATAAGGTGCAAGAAGAGGAGACAGCACAAGATCTGTTGGATGAAAGCGGACAGAAAAATGGTACAAAGACAGTTTCAGGTAGCTTGATGCGCTGGCGTCTGTATACCTGTATTCTTGTTAAATAAAACAAATGCCTTTCCTCTTGTCTCTCTGTTACAGCGATCACACACACGTCACACAGCCATTTTTATTTTATGATGATCTTTTTTTTTTTACTTGTTTCAATAAACCACCAATTCCATCAGAAACAAATAAAACCCAGAGTTTAAAAACCAGAATTTAAAAACAATAAATGAGGTCCATTTTCTTTGACACGGCTCAATAATGCCCAAACATTCCGTTAGGTGGCGGTCAGTGGGAACTCATTTAGCATTTCGTTGCAACATGCCCCCGGGCACCTCTTTCTTCTACTGGACTGACGTGAAAAAAATCGGGTATTTTGAGCTCTTTCTGGTATCTGCAGCCTTGGTACTATAATCTTTTGTATTGAACATAAAATCATGAAGGATAATCCGCTAAAGTTCTGAAATTTCAAATTCTCTATTGTGGTAGGATTCATATAGTATCTGTACAAATAAATAAAATTGAAGTGCCTATTTGTAATGTCAAAATAACAGATTTTTATTAAATAACGTAAACGCACCTAATAACGACCCGTCAAAATCCGCGCTCATTACCGCCCCATTCAGAAAACTATCATTTTTATGTCATGTATTAAAGCTACACAAATAGTTGCTTTAAAAAAAATGTAGATGTATTTGTATTGCAAATGTTCATCTCTTTTTTGCGTGCGTAACTCGACGATTTAAATAATAATTGCTATGTTCGTCCGTGGATGCCGACCTTAGTGCATTTTCCATAGTGTGGCATTCCCGATAGCGTAAGTACTCTTGTTTCTTTTTTAGCAGAAGATTATATCGTAAAGCATTTTAATGTAACTTCTAGTTCTTTTGATGCATTTTTGATACTTTCAGGAACAAAAGTAATGATTCATTTTAATGAGATACTATTTTATTTTGCTTAAAATTCAATATTAAAAATAGGCGGTAATAGGAACAAAAATCACAATTTTATTCCTATTGTCGACCCATGTCGTTGATAAGTACTTGTCGTATCTTTTGTGTGCCACGATTTTTGTTAAAATGCATAAATTAATAGGCAGGAGGCTATACTAACTCAGTTCCTTAGTATGTTAACTTATATTTGAGCTATTAACGCCATATATTCAAGAGCTTTAGTAGCCGTATACACTAACTTTGTTCTTATGTAAATATTTTTATGAATAAAGGAGGTATAATTTTTAAATAGTGTATTTTTATAGTTGAAATATCATTATTATTAAATATTTTTAGCAACCGCACCACTTAAAATCATATACATGTACAAAAATCACATGTATTTACACAATTCATACACATTCCCTTGGGTCGGTAATAGGTTATACGATTTCCTTTAAGAAAACCTATTACCGATCTACTTGTACATTTACGATGGACCCCATACTACATGTTTTTTTATTTGGTATTTATTTTCAAGTAAACATAAAGTTATTTAATATACATTATAGTATTCCATAATAAACATACAGATATAAAATAACATAAGCTTTATTATATTATAGTAATACTTAGCTAACATTTATATGTGTGTAAGTCATATGGTAATTTTAATTACTATTTGCTATCCGTTTATATATCAGATGATTGTGAAATAAACCGTCCAGCAAAGATCATTATGCGGCCGAGATATGATTGTGGATTTGATTCAGAGTCAGATGAATCTATTTTTTAATCTTATTTTTATTGCCAAAGGTTAATTTTCTTAATTTGTTTTATATTATAATATTTGATTTTGATTTGAAATGACTGCTAGAATTAAGATTTCATTCTAATTTTATATTTCTATATTACATTTTGTAAAATAATATACTAATATTACACTTTAGGTTACAAATAATTATATTAAGTAGTATATTTTTTAAGACTTATTGAAGGCTGTTAAGAATATATAATAACGTTAAGTTTTGATAACATTTTGTAGTGAATGCTGAGATCATAGTTAATCTTAAATTTGATTCAGAGGCACATGATGTTATTTTTTATACATTTTTTCTCACATGAATAATTTTATTAATTTGTTTCATTTGTCAATCTTAATCCAAGATTTGATTTTTGATTTGACATGACTACTAAACTTAAGAGGCGGTTTACAATCAAATGCCTTTTCTACTATTTTAATAGATCACATTTTGTATTTTTTATTCTATTTACGAGTTATGATACTTTTTCAATTAGCGGCGCTAGTGGACGATAAACCGCCTCATAAATGTTATTGTAATTTTATATGACTACTAGCGACCCGCCCCGGCTTCGCACGGGTGCAATGGAGAAACACTGATATTTCTCCTAAAAAGTATACGATAAAAAATGGTTAGTGTGGGTTATCCCTAATCGATAGACATATACCATCACGGACTTTTTTGTAGACCTTTTTAAGGTGTACAATACTGTAGTACATTATTTTGATCTATCTCGACGGGTTCAGCCAGCGTTTACAATGTAAGCGCAAAAAAATGTGTTTATTTACGACATCACATTAGAAACCTCTAAAATTATCAGTGTTTCTCCACTATATTATGCAAGTATTATACATATAAACCTTCCTCTTGAATCACTCTATCTATTTAAAAAACGGCATCAAAATCCGTTGCGTAGTTTTAAAGATCTAAGCATATATAGGGACAGACAGACAGGGAAGCGACTTTGTTTTATACTATGTATTGATGTTACATTTTTACTAAGATTCTATAATGCCATTTACTCTTGTATAATACCAAATGCCCCCATTGGTTATATATTATTATAGTAGTTATAATCAATGCTGGCCTTTGGTAATTTGTTATACATACCTAATTCGTATAAATATGATATTTGTTATTCATTTAACGCTGTTAAGAATATACTATTATAAGAATACATATAATTGTTAAGTGTTGATAGCATTCTGTACTGTGTTGGAGCATTTATATAAACAGTTCAATATACACTAGCATTTTTATTTAACTTTAACGGTTCCATTTATTTAGTGGTCGGTATTAGGTGTCACATAAACGGTATTAGGCACACACCCGATATTTTGAGTCGGTAATAGGGACATGACCCTTTTTCCTTTTATTTAATTTTTAATGTTTTAAGTAATTCTTTGATTATCTGTTCTTATACATAACTATAAAAATCGATAATTTCAGTACTTGAAAAAATATTTTTATTGAAGCCACATATTAAGAATGTGCTTATTTTTTGGATATCAATCTGAACTCCGCTTAAACTGGCGGTAATGGGTGCGTTTACGTTACATGCATATGAAAGTAAATTAATTAAGTAAAAATTTTGTCCGTCTGTTTGTTTGTTCCGGATTATTTCCGAAACGGCTATAGCTGATGTAATATAAATTATAAAGAGTAACTTAGGCTCCTTTTATTTAAAAAAGGATTAGAGTTCCGCGGAATAAAAGAAAACCCATGAAATCAAATTTGTTTTCCAACATGGACGGTATCTGTGTGGCAATGATAAAATGCAAAATATTTGGTGTAATTAGTCGAGTGCCGAGGCACGTGTAGCATCGTCGTGTGACGAGTGCGTCATAATAAGGGAATATTAAAAGTTACTTGTGCGACCAACTCGGGGCAATCGAGGGGTCCATTGAGTATGCCATAAAGCAAACACATATCCATAACTTTGCGCCTTTCATCGAGTGTTAGTAGACCATGTGTTCGACAACTAGTTTCATAGGTCATCAGAGGTTTACGAAGGCGATAATTTTGGTTCTTATAAATAATATATTGGAGGGACCAAATTGGCCACGCATATTCTAAGACGCTGCGCACATATGCAAAATACACCGATTTAAGAGCCTTGAAGTTTTTGAATACTTGGCACGATCTAGTAAAAAAGCCTAAGTTCTTATAAGTTTTTATGCTAACAAGGTTTATGTGATCTGAGAATGTTAATTAAATGTCAAACATTACTCCTAAACCCTGAAATATCTCGACTCTATCAGTGACAATTCCATTAAAGTTATATGAGTAAACAACAGGATTTTTTTACGTGTATAAATAATACATTACACTTTGTGACGTTTACTGTGAGCTTGTTTTTTATGCAATAATTATGGAATATAATGGAATAGAATACTATTTATATAAATTTTTTACAAAGGGTGACACAATGGGCGGTCTTATCGCTGAGAGCGATCTTTTAAAGACAACCTTTGGATGGATTGAAAAGGGCAAGGAGAGACAAATACTGTAGGTAGTCTGTGGTGTACCATTTACACGATACAATGATGCATAAATAAATAATATTATAGTAATCTAAATAAATATATATATATATGTCGGCACGAGCGTGGGCGTAGCGATAACAGGGCCATCATCATAATTTCTTGGTACGGGTTCCATGAGGAAGGTGGGTACTCGGGCAAACCCAGTAAAACGTAGTTTGAAGCACAAATCACAGTCACGTTTATTCGGTAATTTACAATCACTTTATGAGCAGTAAGAAACAAAGGTTTGTACGGTGAACATGACAGTTCCGATGGTATGCTCTCAACCGTCCGGCGTGCGCTCCGCAAGTCGAATGCCGGCCGCTCTCCAATCGGCTCTGTCCACGTGTAGAAAATGGCGCGAAGTTATAGCGCCACCTCACGGCGTTCACTGTACTAACCGATCAACCAATGAGAATTAAGTTCCGGTTTGACCAATATTATGTTCTGACATGTAAAAGTGTTTGTACAAACCTACTTACAGAAAATAAATCATTTATCATTTATCATTTATCATTTATCATTTATGAAATCAACCGGAAGTAGTATTTTGATTATTTTGTCGTCTTGACATCGCTTGCGACAACATATATATAATAATAGACATAAAGCAGGAGCAAAGAAAATATAATAATGGTGAATACGAGTATTACGAGTATATTATTAAGGTCTTCATGAAGAGCTTTACAATCATAAAATAAAAAAATAAAAATACCCCACAAGATCGTATTACCGAGATAAAAGTCCTAATTCCTAACCCAGGTCATAGTCATGTGCCAAATTTCATCCCAATCCGTTCAGCCGCTCTACCGTGGAAGCGTAACAAAAACACTCGCATCCCCATTATAATATTATTAGATCTACAGTATCTGACTACGTAATCAGCTCATATTGTTCGCTCGCCAGGCTTTGCTTACAGGCTTAATTTCCGCCCGTCTGTCTGCATTCCTCTCCTCTCTAAACACAATATGTTTGCGAACGTTTTCTTTGTAATCTTAATACTGAAATATTTACAGGTTTTCCATTTGTTTTTTCCTGGAAATTCTTAGATACATTTTCCTTTTGTGTCAGTATTAAAGTTGTTCCTTTTTACGAAAAGGTTTTTATGTTTAGGGATGTTTGCACCAATCACAAAACAAAAACCAAAAAATCAACCGCATTGATAACCTCCTCCTTATTTGAAGTCTGTTAATTTATGATAGGAGGAAGCGCGTCACGAAAAACTAACATTCGTTGCCGTTCCATTGAAAATTAAGGAAATAATTTACGTATGGAGAGTTATAATGAAATTAGAGGCCCTTCTGATTCCAGAGGGGCAATTCTCGTAATTTTTAGAACGTTCACAGTCTGAAAGCCAGTTTTCGTAATTGAAAACGTTCAAGATGTTGCCCCTCTGATCTCAGTCTCAATCTTTCAAGAATACCTCTAAAATCCCTACATTTTTGACAAGTTTTTGACATTGATTGTCGCTGACATGAGAGTGCGACTAGATTTTGAACGTTTTTAACTACGAGAATTGGCGTTCATTATGTCAGTCATGTTCTGGATTTTTCAGAACGTTCAATTCGTTCATTCTAAAATCATTCTCAGTCTGTCAAAAATACCTCGAATTTACGTACCTACCTACATTTTTGTCAAATTTTTTTTTATATTCATTGTCGCTGAGATGATATTGCGACTAAAGTCCTTTCACATTTTTTTACCTCTGACAGCAGCAACTTTATTTATTTTAACGAGAATGAAGATCACTGTGATTTTGACAGACTTGTAAGTGACATCAACTCAACAGCAACAAAGAGTAAACGAGCAGTATTTAAGATCACTATGAAATGTCGTTTATCCAAAACCAAGTGGATGTGATGACTGATGAATGTGGAAAGTATTGAACGTTTGTGCGCAACAGCGTTTTCTTTTTAGGGTTCCATCCTTGTAGTTTCGCCATGTCCATCCGTCCGTCCGTCTGTCCACAGCTTAGCTCAGAGACTATTAGTACTAGAAAGCTATAATTTGGCATGGATATAAATACTAATAAGGCAGACATAGTGCTAAAGTATTATGATCAATATTTTTTTAGGGTACCTCCTCTAAACGTAAAGTGGGGATGTTTTTTTCGCGTCTACCCCATGGTGTGATATATCGTTGGATAGGTCTTTCAAAAATAGTGCAGCTTTGTGGAAATAATTTTTCGATTCAGGGATCCTTTTGTGAAATATTAAGCTTTGAAGTTAACTTTTGTTAGACTCAAATGTCCTCCCTCTGCCAGCTAAATGGTTGTTTTTGGATATGTGAAAAATTCATGATAGTAGTATATATAACGAATTTATACGGAAAACTATCACAGCAAAGTAGGCTTTACAAGTTTACGAGTAATAGTCGACCAACTTACATTTGCAGTTGCCATGTATGGGAGAACATGATTTTCAAGTACATACAATGTTAAGTTGGCTCTTGGGATAAATTCTTTTCAACTACGGAACCCTTCATTATGCGTGGCCGGTTTTTTAATTATTGGTTCACAAATTGCGCAATATAATATAACTTAGATACTTACTAGGTAACCTTAAAGAAACACAAAACACTGCATCCCCTTAAATAGTGGTTGCAAAAGACTTGCTTTCATCATCATCTGCCTAGCCTTTTCCCAACTATGTTGGCGTCAGCTTCCAGAAGACTTGCTTTACCAGTGTTAAATTGGAATTATGCACTCGAATACTGGACATTCTAGAAATCACTTTATTGGTAGTCAACACCTTAAAATGGTAACTCGAGACCACTTTCGTCGTCTGTAGCTGAGAACAGAAATGTCGCAAAAAGCATAATAATTACTTACACCAGAGCCGTAGATTACAATAACGGCTGTTTGTAAAATATCCAAAAAAGCTCAAAGTCAAGGCAACGAGGTTTTAAACTTTTCCTTGTTGCACGTCAATCCTCGGGAGCCACCCGTCCATGTCACGCAAGATATGACGTCGGGCAACAACATATGACAAGAGAGTGTAAGCGTGTGGAGGCCCCTACCGCGGTTTCAGGTGACGATATTTGAAACCTCAGCGTGTGTGCACTTGGTGGCCTCAACGGCACGGTGTAAAGGGGGCAGCGCCAACTAGGCGGATCACACACAACAACGCCTCTCGCAACAGGGCGCAGATGATACCGCGCCACCGCGCGTGATTTTTTATATATAAATACCATAACACTATCCACTATCTACACTCCATTTTGTGTTACTCACAAGTAACACAAAATGGAGGCGAGTTTAAACTCGCCTGGGATTTTGTACTACCCAATAAGTGGGTTTTGGAGGTCGGATAAGCAGTCGCTCCATGTAAAATACTGGTATTCGCTGCATCCGGTTAGACTGGAAATCCGGTACGGTTGGACGATTTTTTATTAAAAAAAAATCAAAAAAATACTTGGGAAAAGGCTTGGCAGATGATGATGACCTAAGGTAAATGAAAGATGAAGGTATTTTGATAGGGGGTGTCTTTGTTCATTTACGTAACTAAGGGCTGATTTCTCAATCGACAGTAAATTTTTATTCATGAAATAAAATTGACGTCTGACAGATTTTGTATGAAAGAACTGTCAAAAATTCAAAATTATTCCTCGGATCAAAATATCTGGCGTTGGAAAAATCAGCCCTTATAGTTATCACTAGGCACTTCGCATTACAAAATAAAGAAAAACATACCGCTAAATCAGTAACTTCGGTCGTATAATTATACAACATTATTTTTAGTATATGGCAAACCCGAAACAAATTTCTAGTATTTTTATGTAAAGAATCTATGTACAACATTTAAAAACTGTATCATGAGAAATCACGAAGTTATAAGCTTGTTATGTTACCTGATTATCCGTAAAAAAGTTGGTTACCACTTAACACGCGCCGCCGGCTCACGAGCTGTGTTGTGCGCATATGATTGCGGAAATGTACTGACGTGTCGCTCGGTGTCCAACTTGTTACCATTTTTAAATATTTTTGGGAGAAAATATAACATGGTGTAAAAATTATTGCAATCGATTCAGTTACTTATTCTGAACAAACTATATTCAGGTTTTCAGTATACTAAAAATTATGTTGTATAAGTCTATCAGAATATAATTGAGGGTGGGTAATATCATTAACCGTCTGCTTAAAGTAAAACCTACTCCAATAAAGGGATTATGATCTACTAGCAGCGCCCCACCCGCATAAGTGTCGATCCCGTGGGAATATCGGGATAAAAATTATCCTATGTATGTATTATTATGATGATTAAACTTTACAATAATATAGGCTATATTATTATAAAGTTTAACTAAAATCCGTTCAGTACTTTTTGCGTGAAAGAGTAACCAACATATATCCACCCTCACAAGCATTCGCGTTTATAACATTAGTAGGACTAGTAGAGTTACTTGGGTACGAAGTCAAAGTCAAAGTCAAAGTTTTGATTTGTAAAAGGTGGGTGTATAAACAGTTGTTGTAAATAGAACGTATAGGTACGCTATGTTTTGCCGTTGACGGTGACACAATACCACTTGACAGAAGATTTTCATCTTTTGACCAAAACGCAAACTAAAAAGTGTCCCGAGCTACAAAAAAAAATTGATTAAAAAAACCTGAATTTTTGTAGCTAGCAAAAACGTGCTTAATCCATAGACACTTTTGATGTGTGTATTTAAAGAGAAAATTTTTTAATTTTTTCATATTTGTCTTTAATGGATAAACATTTTTTTTAAGTTACGGAGATGTGAACCCTTTTCGTAAACATTATTGTTGCCCTCTGAGAGATATTTCTTCTTTGTACACACGTAGAGAATATCTCAAGAAAAAAAATAACAAAATGGGTGCCACATAGATGGGAAGACCTCAGTGTGTAATGTATTTGTGTATTAAAATAGTTGTAGGTAATATACCTACCTAAGAGATCACACACTGTATAGTTTCAGCCCTGTACAATAAAAAATACCTAACGATGCCTACAAGTTTGATGCAGAGGGTAGATAGACACTATTCTTGGCTAGATATCAACTCAGATAGTAATTCTCATAGGCATATTTTTCGTATTTCCCCTCGAAATATTTTAGCGTGCCTATAATTTAATATCGCGTGGAGACATCTACTAACAAAACATGGCCTGTCCGTGTAAACATAAATCTACTTAACGGGTTTAAGTGGTATTTTATGGTAATACCATCTGCGACGGGGAAAATTTACCATTCATTGCGCCAAACACTGATTTACATACGGACAGAAAGAATAATTTATACTATTTTATGGCGTTTAATGTTATTTTTCGAAGGCGTTTTCTGAGATGGTAATACTGATAATTTTTGTGAGTGTGAAAACCTAATATCTTTGTCATGTAGGGGCCATAACGTTAGGAAGCATTAGAAATGTAATGTTTGTATAAAATAACTATAATAGCGTCTTAAATTCCATGCATACCATGATTTCACTTCATTCTTCTTCTTTTCGAGTCGATTTTTTCTATTCTATTCTATTTTTTTAGGTCCCCAGAAGGGTTTGTGTATAGACTTAGACACTATTAACTTTCACAGCATCAAATCGTAGGTACTCTGTGTGTATGGTGTTTGATTCGTTTGCAGCAATGAGAGGCAATTATCCCTCTCAGAGAGAAGAGGCATGTGTCCCAACAGTGGGATTATTATAGGCTGGTGATATGGAGAAGCAATCATGAATTAATACAAAAAAAAAATATTAAAAAAAGAAACCAATAAGACTACTAAGACCCAATGACAAGAAACAATTAGATAATTTATAGTAGGTAATCCTTTTGTCTCCAAAACTTCAAAAATTCGACTATAATAATAATAAATAATAATGAAATCATTTATTTTGAGGTAATAAGACCCATAAACAAATACCTTAACTTAAGTATACATATAACAATATACCACTACCATCCACTAATACACCACCACACCACCTACCACCACCACCACCACCTACATACCTAATTCTGCTAGCTATCATCATCTGCCTAGCCTTTTCCTAGCTATGTTGGGGTCGGCTTCAAGACAAACCGGATGCAGATGAATACCAGTACCTATTTTACATGGAACCCAGCTACTCGACACCCCACGAAGATACCCCAGACTGGTTGTCAAATATTCGTTTGTAAATAAAACTCTCAAAACCGTCTTCTTTAACTAACGCAACGTAAATAAGCATTCAAATAAATTGTAATAGCATTCCAATGAAATGAAATTCCGTAAGACAGGCAACTGTCTGACTATATGTCCCACGCGTGATTATCGCGAACAAAAAGTGCTTACACTCGCACCGTTAAACAAAGGGACGTTTTACATAATATTTGCGGAGCATTTACAGATTGTTACGGTCCACAGAAACGGAAGAATAGTTTGATTCAACATAATTATTTGAGGTTAGTCACGGATTGGTCGAGCATTTTGTGTTATTTTCAGAGATATACATATTTTTGTTTGAGACGATACTAGGAGCCCAAGACGACCTAGAGAAGATTGCGGGGAAGGCCTGGATGAGACTTGCACAGACTAGGGAAGCATGGCACAAAAGGAAGAAGGCCTAAAACTCAGCAGTCGATGGAACAAATCAGCATAATAATAATAATATTCTACAACTTTCACACAACGCCATCTAGTCCCAAACTAAGCAGAGCTTGTGCTATGAGTACTAGACAACTGATCAGGTGTACTGTGTGTCTAAATAAATGTATTTTCTTTCTTTCTTTCTATAAACATACATATATAATTCTAAATACATACATATTATAGATAAATTACACCCAGACACAGAACAAATGATCGTGCTATTAGCCTATAATGTTCGGACACAGGCCTACTCTCTGCGAGAGGGACTGGGCCATAATTCACCACGCGGGCCCAGTGCGATGTACGTGTTGGTGGATGTCACATGCCTTGAATTGTCGATTTTTTGGTTCCACTACATGCCGGTTTCATCAAGACGTTTTCCTTCACCGTTTTGAAAACAGTAGTGATGAAATTAAATACACAAAGTAAAATGCTTGCCTGGGTTCGAACTCACGACCTACTACTCGTAAGACTGGGATGATACCACTAAGCCAACACTGCTAACTGCAACTAGGATGGAATGAAAATAAATGAAATAGTTTGTTTTATAAAGATAACAATTTAAAACAATATTTTCCCACGAACACCCTCAAAAATACCAATAAAAGATGTACAAACACCTCCTTGATAACGTCTCATTTTTAGATTATACCGTTTTATTTACTAAATTTGGCTTGAAGTGATATTTGCGGTGGTAAATTCATGCCCAGACAACAATTTCAATCCATAATCTACTTACATAAAGAGAAACAATGGCCAATATTTCAAGAGAATTTCCCAAACATTCTTGAAATGGGATTTTAAATCTGTTCTGATAAATGGATTCCGTGCAATCTGTTGGAAGCGTCCTTGAAGTATATCGTCCCTTTGTTTGACAAAATGCCTGAAGGCCTGTCAGTTACCAGGGCGCTGTCAGTAAGCCGTGATGTTTCCAGTTTATTTCGCAATCGTGGCATTGCTTGAAATCCGGTATCAGTTTCACCCGAAATTAAAGGTTTCCGCGAAATAAATAGAGCTTTTTTGTTGGGTTTCAGTTTTAATTGAATCTACTTATTTACTGTGCAGTAAAATCATTTATCTATTATGTAAATATATTTGAGTAAAAAATGATGAATAAAACATTTATATCTCTTAATTTTATGGAGTACATAGTAAAAAGTATTCTATTTTTGCTGCGCCAGATACCCTAAACGAAAGGAGTAAAAGCGGTGAAAAGATCCTGTAGATATTGTAACAGCTTTTAGCTTTTTAACACTGATACGTTTTAAACAGCATAGAAAAGAGGTTTTCTTGTTGACCAAACCTCAACCTAAAAGTGGAACAGCCGGTATAAACGGTGAAAAAAAATTTGCCGTGACCACCTCTTACCAGGTGCCCATAAAAACGAGGATACCTAACCTGTTAAAAAATTGCCTCCCTTCAAAGCTATACCCATCATCAAAACGCTAACCACGCTGTTAAGTGATGGCATCTAGCCGTTGCATCTACCTTTGACAATGGACTATGCTGCGTCGCCCGGCTTCGCTTAATTGCAGCATATCGGATCCGTTGTTTGATTAATGGGCGCATACAGCTTCTATGTGATGTTTGAAATATTATGCGTCCGATCGTAATAAGGATATATGTCAAAGTATAGGTATTTAGTAGAGAGTTTACTAGGAGTCTTTTTCAGGATTTAACTCCTTAGATCTCTTCTTTCCCGGTAGGTGAACAGGTAAGGGATACACTGAGAACAAGAGAGAAGTAGTAAAAATAAATAAAATGTAGTTAAAATAAATAAGGAATCCGCTAAGTGCTGGATTAGTTTTGCACACTTTAAAAAGAAACTGATGCAGCATTCATGTGTTACAAAAGTGCTAAGTTACATGAAGAGTAGAGAAGTCGCAAGAAAATATGCTAAGGACGACTACAGCATTGAAAACGCGGAAATTTCAGAATAAAAAAAAAGACAAAAACATTTTTCTTGAAACACGAATCATTCCCTAAAAGAAGACAGTATCATGTCCACTAAACAACTCAATAAATCATAGGACGAATGAAAAGATAATCACGCTCCGTGTAACATCACACAAACTTCCTACTCGTGGAGTCATTACCAGGAATTCATGCCGATTGTCGGCCTATAGGCGGCTCCCTTACGGCTGCCGTACGTGATCCCCGCTGAATATTCTTACTGTCCAGTACGTGACCATCCCTATGACGGATTACATGGGGTGGGTAATAACTGGAGTGCTCATTTCCCATACGTCATTTTCTTTAGCGAAATAAAGACAGAATTTGTGACGTGAGGAATGAATTTACTTTTACTAGATAGTATGTTGACGTTACTACAGTTTAGACAGAATGACAGACAGTCAGATAGATCCTTGCAGGTGGCGTTCTGTAGTTTCTGCCTAGCCCCATGCGAAGAAGGTGTGGGTTTATGTGTGTACTAGATGATTTTTTTGCGGGCTCCAAATTTTTACACGGTTTTCTACTCACGAATATGAACTACTTTCACTTTGGGACAAACTAACTCTGAAATCACGAAAACAAAATCAGCTGTTTCATACAAAAGTTCAATACCTACTTGACCCAAATGTATGAAACACAGAATGTAAAAATTTGGAGACGGTAAAAAAAACATGCTGTATGTGTACACTTTAGTAAGACCATGCTTGCAAAAGGACACCTAAGTTTTTGGTCACTTTTTCCTGCTACAACTAAGTGACTGCCCCAACAGTGCAGTAGTTAAGGTTGTTAAATTGTGTTTTGTTCCGTTCATATTGTCACTCCATTTCTTATTGCTTCGTTGTCTGCACGAATAACTTTTACGAGGTCCCAAAGAAAAAAGTTTATTTTTGATACGTGCAGAAATGTAAAATCAATTGCTGGAACATTTTCGGAGGTCATCACTTTGTTGTAGCAGGCGCTATCCGAGTAACGTTAGCTGTGTGAGGTTCTGGATTACATGTGCAGGTTTAGTAAAATGCATATTTTTTTCAGTTATTAAACAAATTCATATTAATTATTATTATCTCAACATCTTTCTCTATACTAAAGCTGACGAGTTTTTTTTAGTTGTATTATTTACGTACACACGGTAAAATACATATGGATATGACATAGTTATAATTTGAGTACAAAGGTACTGCTTATTTCTTAAGAAATTAGATAGAAATCAATAGACACGGCAACGTTTTTAATGAAGATTTTTTGAAAAATGTGACCTATATTAAAAAGTGGTTCAATTAATTCTGCTCGTTATTCTGATCAAACTATTTTCAGGTTTTGCGCATTTAACGTTACACGTTGTATATATGTATATCCTTTTGGCGTAGTACAGGTCTTTTTTTTGTGGTTATTTTTAGTATAACTTTGTTAGTTTTAAACGCTCATTTTTTACTTGTTGTATTTCCTATGTGTGTCTTTCTGTGTGCCAAGTTTCATCTAAAACCGTTCAGCGGTTTTTGAATGTTTGGGTAATCATAGATATAAGTAGATATATGCTAAAAATCTGTGTGGGGAACAAGCATCCAAACATACAAACTTTTACATTGATGATGAGATTAGTAGGATACTATTACTAAGATACCTTTCTTATTTAAAGCCGTGAAGTATTTCCAGTTAAAGTACTTAGAATGAAATTCTGGTACAAAGTAAAGTTTCAGAAAAATACCTGTCATATTTTTTTCTCTTGAGCAAGATCTCGACCTCTACACCTCGGACCTCGGGTTTTAGTGTGTTCATGAAAGTTTTCGGGTCGTTTATTTAACACAGGTCAAAAGAACAATGTTGAAGGCTCCAACTTTCTTGATTTATGTTGCTGAAAACTGCGATGAAAAATAACTTCTCTGTTATTAAAACCAACGGTTACTTTTTACCACAAAATCGGATATGGTACTTGTCTGCAACAGTTTTTTTCATAGGAAGATATTTTTTGTAACTTGTAGCGTTACAAAGGAAATAACAATCATCATCATCTGCCTAGCCTTTTCCCAACTATGTTGGGGTCGGCTTCCAGTCTAACCAGATGCAGCTGAATACCAGTATTTTACATGGAGCGACTGCCTCTCCGACCTCCACAACCCAGCTACTGGAAAGCAATCAGAATCATATTTAAAAAAATATTTTTATCTCACAATTTTCGTAGTGTTTTCCTTTTTCTAGTGCCTATCTACATTTAATTAAGTACCTGCATTAGTTTTCGATGAAATGTTTCTTATATTACAGACAAAAAGCCTCTACAATATTTGACTAACGAGTAAATACAAGACAAACGCGATATAAAGGTTAAAAAGAAAATTGAAATGAACCACATTAAGTTTACCTCGTTGCTCGATAGATGGCGTTGTGCCATTTTCTGAATCTCGCTTTGCCATTCTATAACCATGTCACCGTGAAAGCTTAGGTGAAAAGAGCGTAGAGTGAGCTGTCAGTGTCATGCCACCTGATACTAGATGATATTTTAATAATATTTTTTATTCTAATTTAATATTTAATTTGTTTTAATCTAGGAAAAAAATACTACTCCTTATATAAAGACTAGTCTAGGAAAAAAAAAACAAAACTGATATTCTGACTGAGTTTCTCTTTTGCAATTTTATATTAAAACCGCACAAAATAGTAATGTGTTGACAACTAAAATACTAGTTTTTAAATTATATAAAATTATCAATAGAATTAGCATAAAAAATACCATTAAAATTTTGATTATGATTGTAAATGTTTGCTTAGTCAATCCGTAACATCAGTGGGATGACACTGACAGCTCACTCCACGCAAGTTTTCACGGTGAGATTTTTACAGAATCGACATGCAGATCACTATCCCATGGCGATTTTTGATCAGAATCTCTGGAAGTATCCAGAGATTCGTATATTTGAATAATCTAACCCGCTATCTCAGTACCTCTAAGTAAAAAAACAACAAACCTCGGACCCTCAGTCTCGTGCTTTATGGGATCCGTACCGCAGTTGTCAAGGAATAGATCCCCACAAGCCAAAGCCACGGTTTCCACGAAGAGAGGTTCCGTCCTATTATAACGGCCGTCATGAAGATCTGTGAATTTCACCCGCTCGTTCCCGCTCGTTAATACCCCTTCGATAACTAAATAGAGAAAATATTTTGTTCCACTCGTTAACATTGTTGAAGAACGCGACATTTTTTCCCAATCGTTCACCCCTCGTTCCACGTCTAGTTCAAGCGTCAGATAGGTTAAAGACAAAGTGCTTTAATTAGGTACCAACGACTTTTGAATGGACAAAATGAACAACGAAAAAATAACTGCTTCTATCCTTGTTTCGCAAACGGCTGTAAAGTGTTTTGTACTGTCACCGTTTCAGCCGAAAGACGTCCACTGCTGGACATAGGCCTCCCCCAAACACCTCCATTTCGATCGGTTTTGTGCTTCTCGCATCCAACGGGTTCCTGTGGCCATCACAAGGTCATCGGTCCACCTTATGGATGGCCTTCCAACGCTACGTCTTCTGGTACGCGGTCGCCACTCCAGAACCTTTCGGCCCTATTGGCCATCTGTTCTGCGTGTAATGCACCCTGCCCACGGCCACTTAAGTTTGGCAATTCTTTGGGATATATAGTTTACCTTGGTTCTCCTGCGGATCTCTTCATTTCTGATTAGATCACGCAGGGAAACTCCAAGCATAGGCCTCTCCGTTGCCCTTTAGCCTTCTATAGATAAGGCCCATTGTGAGCGACCACGTCTCAGTGCCATAGGTCATCACTGGCAACACGCACGAGTCAAAGACTTTCGTCTTGAGACACTGCGGTATGTGGGACGAGAAGAAAATTTTTTTTTTGCTTTCCGATTTTTTTTTTCCGTTTTATACCGTATTAAATATACAACATTATTTTTATGTAAGAATGCATGTACAAAATTTCAAAACTGTATCATGAAAAATCACGAAGTTATAAGCTTGTTATGTTACCTGATTGTCCGTACAGAAAGTTGGTTACCACTTAACACGCACCGCCGGCCGACCGGCTGTGACCTGTGTTGTGTGCATATGATTGCGGAAATGTTAAGTACATTTCCGCAATCATATGCGCATAACACTGTGTTGCTCGGTGTCCAACTTGTTACCATTTTAAAATATTCTTGGGATAAAATATAACATGGTGTAAAAACTATTGGAATCGAATCAGTTACTTATTCTGAACAAACTATATTCAGGTTTGCAGTATACTAAAAATAATGTTGTATATTGTACTTGCAGTACCTAACAAAAGACAGGCAATTGCTTATCAGTTATGACGATGCTAACAGAAAGAAACAATAGATGACACACACCACTTCAACAGCTTGACCTTCAAATACCCAATCACTTCGTCGCATCTGCACAATCATCATCTGCCTAGCCTTTTCCCAACTATGTTGGGGTCGAGGGGTGAACGATTGGGAAAAAAAATGTCGCGTTCTTCAACACTGTTAACGAGTGGAACAAAACATTCCCAGTCGTTAATAGTGTTAACGACGCGTATTAACGAGCAGGAACGACCCTTTTCACTAGTATTTGACATAAAGGTGTCAAAAATGCTCTGTATTTGGACAGCTGCTATTGTATGACCGTTCAGTGCTTTCTTAGGAAACCAAAGATTACGCCGCCGCGCCGCGCCGACTTTCAATTAAACTAATGTTTTTATTAAGGTAAAACAGAATATGACTAGACCTATATTAAGGTAAAAGAGAAAATGACTAGACCCCAAATCTAAGCACCAATTACAGCCGCAGCGGACCGCAGCGCAACGCATTTCGATACAAAAAAGTGCGGTGCTTCGCACCTGTAGTGTGCGATGGTTCAAACAAAATGTACGAAAGTGATTGAGGAAGCATTTTGCAATGCGTTGCGGCCCGACCAAATGTGCCCTTCACAGATTGCTTTAGCTAACAATCAAGGAAATCAATGTAAAGGGGTTTGATGGAAGAAGAGTCGAGCCAAGTGCTAGTTTCAATTCTATCAAAATAAATTGATAGAATTCCACAAACTAATCTGTTTTAATTTCTTGACAACGAAAGAAAAACAAAGCTAAAAAGGGAATCATATGGTATCATCGTGTTTATAGTGGCATCGTGTTTATCTTGTCCTCAAGTTATCCTACTTATGGAAATGGGTCAAGTTGTGCGATAGTCCCGCAATTTGTCACTACTTACCCATTATTATCTCAATGTTTTAAGCCCATATTTTATTCCCGTTTTCCGGTTGGACCGTGGTTTCTGGCGATAGGAATGTACGCTTTATTGGTAATATTTAGTGCAGCCTGTAGATACAGGGTTAATACTTAAAAAGACTTGTTGATCTTGATCTTAAGAAGTGAGTCGCACTGTAAGAGTAATCTCAAACAACTTTTTTTTTTCTAGAAAATCTTCGTTAGCTAAAGAATTCACTCATAACTTTTGATAATACAATTAAAATAGTAAGCCATTGATATTCTTGATCGGAGGCTAATGAAAACAAAATCAACATAATGCCAAAAGATAAAAAAGTAAGTTACTGTGAAAAATAAAAAGATAAGCAAAAAAAAGTGACTACGCAAAATAAATCTATACAAACGTTAACAAAGCAACAACGTTAATGTAAATACTCTATTCGTTTACCAATACAGAAAATGTTATAGCGCCAATATCGTACAGATATTAAACCAATATCGGCACTTCGCTAGGAATTGAATCTTAGAGCGCATTATCCGGTCTATCATCAAATCAGATGAGTTCCTTAGATAGATAGTGAGTTTCAAAGACTTCGAAGTGCAGACCTACGCGATATCTCTTGTGAGAGAAATGAATGCAATCTTCTTTCTCAAGTCTTTTGCGTTCATTTTCATAAAACTCTTCATATAAAAGCACGGAGATTTGACTCTGACAAACGAGACTTGATCCTTACTTTATTGAGTGGAGCTAAACTTTAAATTCATTGAAAAATCGCGGTTTGGGGTTTTAGTTCCGCTGTTCTTGTAACTGCTACGCTTATTACTGCGTCCGGTTTGCATACTGCATTCAAAAGTTGACCTACACTACCGCTCAAAAGTATTTGGCCACCTGCATTTTGTTTAAGTTACAAACAATACATGCAAAAATAATCATTTATTAGGTTTAATTGTTTGTATATCACCGCAAATTACTTATCTACGGTAAAATCGTAAACAGCTTATTGTTATTTGCCGACTTTTGGTCATTAAACCAAAATAGTGCTTAGTGTCGGAATTTCTTCGAAGTTAATCTTTGCAGTCGCAGTTTTATTTTGATTTAGTTATTGAGAAATAAATATAACTAAAATGTAGAATAACTACTACAAATATTGTAACGTTAGTTATCTGATGTCATTTGACCAGAAAACACGCTCTCACGTAGCTCAGTGCTTAAAGTCTAATAATATTTTATTGTTTTTCACTTCTGAGTTTTATTTTTTGAAGATAATTGGTAAAACTAAGGAATATTCCCTAGAGATCAGGGACATAACAATCGGCCTTCATAAATCCGGTTAAAGTAATTGTGAGATTTCAAGACTGCAGAAGATACCAAGGCAAACTGTTGACTACATCGTTAAGAAATTTGCAACTGAAGGAACAATTTGCAACAAACGTCGTTCAGGCAGACCACGAGCCATAACTTCGAGTGATGATTTGAGTATAGTTATTACAAGCAAAGGGAATAGACGATTAACTACACCGGAAATAGCAGCACAGTTTAATGTGGATCGTGATAAACCAGTCAGTATATCCACAGTCAAGAGAAGACTCCGTGACGCAGGACTTAAGGGATGCATAGCGGTCTCAAAACCACTTCTTAAAACTATTAACAAAAAGAAGAGACTTAATTGGACTAGAGAACACAAGGATTGGACAACAGCAGATTGGGAAAAGTTCCTCTGGACGGACGAGTCAAAATTTGAAATTTTTGGATACAAAACGAAGAGTTTTCGTACGGCGGCACTGAAGCGAAAGGGTGAATGATGCTTGTACTGTGGCTTCAGTTAAACACGGCGGAGGGTCTGTGATGATTTGGGGCTATTTTGGTGGCTCCTCCGTTGGAGATCTTGTGCGAATACAAGTAATCTTAAAAAAATAAGGTTACAAAAAGATGTTGGAGAATAGCGCAGTGCCTTATGGAACCCATTTAATTGGTCCAGGATTTATATTTCAACGAGATAATGATCCGAAACACACGCAAAGACTATGCAACGACTTTTTAAAAGGAAAAAAACAACAACAGGTGTTGAAACTCGTGATATGGCCTCCACAGTCCCCAGACTTGAACCTGACAGAACTATTGTGGGATCAGCTGGATAGACAGGTGCGGAAACGTTTTCCTACATCTCAGGAAGACCTGAGAAGGAAACTGCAAGACGAATGGCAGAAGATAACCAAGACAACATTGGAAAAATTAGTAGCTAGGTTGCCGAAGATTTGTGAGGCTATCATAAAAAATAAAGGTGGACACATAGATGAGTCCAAAATTTAAAAACTGTATTATTATTATGTTTAAAAATTGCTAATAAACAGTTAAAATAATTATGAAATAGTTTCATTCAATCAAACTTTTACAAAATGTATTTTACTAGGTGGCCAAATACTTTTGAGCGGTAGTGTACATATACACGAAGTGACAGAATGTTTACTTTACAGCCTATTTTGATAGCGACACAGTTACCATTTGACCGAAATTTTATTACTGAAGCGTCATGATAAGCATTTACTCTCCAATAGGTCCTTAAACCTGGAGCAGCGCCGGAGATACTACAGTTTTATGATTTAGATATAAACCCACATCAAATCCTGATTTTGCATTACATTTATAGACCAGATCATATCATACATGATACACGTGTACTTATCTTTTTAACAACCTCTTACGAACTTGTAACACCATCAGAGACAAAACTCGGGCAAGATTGTTGCTAAAAAAATATGGCTATAAAAACAAATCTGAAGTGGGTGGAAACTGCGAGCTGCGAGACGGAAGCCTCATAAACTAGTAGCAATACGGCCGAGACATATTTTCGCGGGGAAATGAAGTACACACACACACATACACAAGCAGACGTACAACTACAAGACAAACAGCATTTACGTAAATGAGCGTCTCAAACGACGCGGAGTCTATTACATTGGCCGACAAAATTCGTCGGGGAAAGAGCAAAAAAACACAGACAAAAGCAATGACATTTATCTAATTACGGGATCGCGATAAGGGCGCGTGAGGGGGTGAGAAGGAGGAAATTTGAGGAGGGCAGGGGAGGTGCAGGACTGGATGCTGTACCGCAGTCGGCTGAAGCCATCCGGGCCACCCGCACGTCCTAACGTCTCGATTTTCGCAGTCGATCTCGCGTTGCGAAAATATATTCTCGTGGTTTTCGTGCTTGTTTTTGAATTAGCTCATGGCTTCAAATGTGTTATTTGTAATTAAAAGTTAGGATAGTGACAAAATGGAATAAAGTTTGATTAAAAATGTGAAATGTATAGTGAAGGAAAAAGTTTTTGCTGTGTTACGGATATTTAGTTTTTGTTTTCAATATGCCAGTACTTCTAGTTTTTGGACTTTTTGTGGGTAAGTTTAGAACATTTTAACACTAGAACATATGCCAAAAAATTAATTGAAAAATATTTTATCTCATTTTTCAAGTTGACCTCTTGTAATGCGCAATTTCTTGCGAAGCTAATCTGTGATTACATGGAAAATAAGGAAAATAGTGAAGTGCCTATCCCTCTCGCGTGTTGTAGAAAAGAGAAAACGGAAAGTTTATTGCTAAAAAGCAGATAGGCAAGGGGTAACCACCCTGACTGATTTTTTTAACACATTATACTTGAAATTTAAATATTAATGAAACGTAATGCTTCACGGATTAATACAAAGTTTTAGTAAAGGTCCAATTTGATGAACGATTTCATCAAATTGAATATTATGGTCAGTAGACCAAAATTTATCGGTTAGAAACTGAATTAGCAAAAGGTATTTTATTTTTACCTATTCTTACATGGAACTTCAAATGAACGTTCTTAGTCATGATAGTTGAATGATTTGAATGAATGAACGATCATGTAGGTGTTCAATTGTTAGTTGAGTGACTGTGACGAATGATGCTACGGACGGAAATAATGTTCTGTAATGACTACGGAATTTTAAACTAGATATCCTGCTGGTTTCTAATAGGATAATGGAGTTACTTCATGAGTTTAGGGTTTATTATTACTGGATCTTCACGATAAATACTTCATTCATGGCTGGAACGGGCCTATAGAGGGTAGAGATTTTGACAAAGAATTGACAATCTTTGCATTCATTCTTTCAGTAATTAACCCATTAGCTGCTCCGATAAAGAAAAACGCTTATTAGCCAAGTGTGGAAAGGCTTTCGTCGCGAACACCGATGGGCGTCCTCCATACCTGAATATTAAATCAAAATTAACACCGATAGGCGTCCGCCGCAGCGAATGGGTTAATTATACATCCAAGTAAAACCCCCGTGCCTCGGAAATCACGTCTGATCTCTCTCCGGTCGTGTCGGAGAAACAGGGAAGAGAGAGTGCACTTGTGTCTACGAACACACTTGTGCACTATAATGTCCCGCGCCGAAGGCCGCCGATTGGCCGCCATGACCAAAGTACGGCCTGGAGGACTATTATACATCCAAGTCAATACCAAAAGCAATCAGTTACGGTACAATTAGTCAGTTAGGCCCACTACACCATGCACTGCACATTTGGTACTAAACGTACTATAGCATGTTGCTGTCTCTGTTCACTTCAAACGATTGACAGAAATAGAACGATGTTTTAATTGGTTAGCGCTGAATGAATTTAGTGATTTCTGGTGAAAATGGCCCTTAATATGTGGCTTATTCTTCGTAACAGCGGTTTTAGGTTTAAGCTAGAGCTCGTATTAGGTCTTCTCCTTGTTCGTGTCGCTAGTATGACTTTTCCCAGATCTTGTTGGCTCAAAACTTGGATACTTCCACGGCGTCGCCGGTGGCAGAGCAGAGGTAACTTAGACTGCAAGTTTTGGAGGGTTGTGGATATGGTGCTATGTCGCAAACTATACCCCACCTCCTATTCTCGCATTAGGTCACTATCCTTACTAATATTATAAATGCGAAAGTAGAAGTTTGTTTGTTACCTTTTCACGCTTAAGCCACTGAACCGATCATCCTGAAATTTTTGTAAATACGTTGTCAGGTGTACAGAAACGGACATAGTGTACCTTTCATCCAAAAAAAAAGTGCTGTTCCCGAGGAAAAGAACAATACTTAACGTTATTATGATAATAGATGGCGCCACGTGTCTTTAGAATCATGTTTGAATTACATTAGAAACTTTCGTTTTTTTTAATTTAAGCCTAGAAAATTTTGTGAGTGTAGAGTTTCAATAGAGTAGTTTTTCATCCTACTAACTATAATATTATAGACAAGGGCAAACATTGCAGGTAGCATGGGTGCATTTGGAAAAGCCATGTTTTTCCCATGGCCAGCTATATGTAGCATGTTCGCGTGTGTCTATTAGCGCCAAATAGAAGGACATACAACATTGTGTATAGGAGCGTCCTAGGATAATGTTCCGTTCTGAGCCCATGAGTGCAACGGCCAAACAACAAGCAGAGTACAACCCGAATTGATTGTTGAATTCTAAATTAACGCGAGCGAAGCCGTGGGCAAAAGCTAGTCATAAATAAAGATGTGTCATGCCCTGTCTTCATTACCTTCTGAGTTTGTTTTCGTAATTTTTAGAAACGTTTGCGAAAGTTTACGCTTTTTTGCCTTTTCCAACGGCATTGCTAAAGCTACCATTGCCAATCGAAACGATACCTTTTTATACTACAAAACCGAGTTCCTACTATCAAATGAATCGTCATTTCAAAGCGCGATTTTGTTATATGAAAGAAGCGTCTCGCAGTAAAAGGAATGCTGAAACATTGCTCGGGAAACTAAAAAGTAATTTTTCCACTTCTCTTCCACTCCAGTCGTTTTGTGGTGTGGCGTACGAACAGACTACTTCATCACCTCAAACGGACGAGGGTTTTAATTAATGCAGTTGAATTTCTTGGTTTTTTTTTTTGCCAGTTTTCAGTGCATTCACAACCTTACAATCGACGGTTACAAGAGATAATGAACGGTCTCTCTTTATTTTTCTATATGAGTGTTATTAGTTTCTAGTTCCAGGATTGTCTCATTGCTAGATGGTGTTAGGTACATAATTGCTAGGTTAGTTTTGTAATGTAGCTTGCTTATTACTATCCATCCTTGCAATGAATAAATCAGAGTTCTAAGACATTAAGACTTAATCATCATTATCTGCACATGTGGCTCTTGGGAGTTACATAACCATAGATAATAATTAATTACGTCTCATTTGTGAAGACCTTTTTTTAATGAAAGTACAGCGCCATTTTATACATCATTTTGAGAGGTTAAAAATGCTGCACTTTTATGAGGAAATCACATGCACAAGGGGAAAATATATAACTCTCTTTTTTCTAAGTCGGCTCATAGATACTTTTCTTTTTGCACGTCTGACATAAAGTTTTCAAGTGAGATGTTAGCTTTATTGTACGTTAACTTTTCCGTCAGCCATTTCACGGTTCGCCCCTGATCAGGCGTGTAAGAACCCAGCGATGTGCAACTCATTAGGTGTTCATTGGAGATTAGTCAACCCTGAGGTTTGATCTTTTACGTTGAATTTGATACGAAGAATCTGTTCACGGTCATTGATAAGTATAATCTGTAGCAGTATTTATTTAGGGTACGATGAGTCTGTCATACGCATTGCGATTATAAAAGTCCCTAATTAAATAAAGAAAAAAAAAATACATGTGCGGTCGGGGCCCGGCATGAAGTTCCTTACGCGATACTTGCACACACGCATACACACTCGTATATGATAGAAAGAGACAGAGAGAATGAAAGTTGGATGGAGAGGTCATAACGTTTTTCCTTAAGTGACAATTTCTGCCAGTCTACTCCTACCATAAGCCGCGTTAATTCCAAAAACTTTGAATGTCAGGACGCCTACTTGAACTCTGATCTTAGATAACACAATAATTTATTGAGAGAAAACAGATTTTTGGACTATTACACTACACTTAGCACTAAACAGATTTAAGACTTTGTCAATAATTTGAGGTTGACAGTGATAAAACTATGTTTCAACTAAGCTTAGCGCTCAGTAACACGTTCAACGCTATGTCGGGCAATGTTGGGCGACACCAGTATGTTCCGTTCGGGCAGTGTGGGACAATGTTGTCCGACAGTCAGACCTATGTCTAAACGTCTTTTCTGAGCCGTCGGTCAAGAATACAAGGCAATATTGTACGCCGCATGACCTGCGCGACCTCTTGGACCAGTGTAATGACATCAGCACTCTAAAAAAATATATATGTTAGAAAGTCATGTTTGTTTTTCTGATAATGTTCTTGCATTAAATGTTTTGTGTGCCTTATAGGGAAAGTGAAGTGTCGCCCAGCAATGTCCGACATGGCGTTGAACGTGTTAGGAATTCGTGATTTTCTGGTGCAAGCGAGCTAAACACCTTTTTTGTCATCGAACATTCATCTTTGACTTTTATTTATTTCGTTTAGTTAATTGTTTGTTGAACTATACTACTTTAGTTTCTTTATATTATTTTTAGATATACAGAATTGTGTGGAAAAGGGAGAGGAAGACCTTTGCCCTGCAGTGGGACAATACAGGCTAGGTAGATTAGATTAGATTATTTCTTCATCTGTCTGCCTTTTCCCAACTATGTTGGGGTCGACTTCCAGTCTAACCGGATGCAGCTGAATACCAGTATTTTACATGGAGCGACTACCTATCTGGCCTCAACAACCCAGTTACTGGGTAATACGATACCCCTTGCTAAGACTGGTTGTCAGACTTTCGGGCTTCTGACGACCCGTAACGACTGTCAAAGATCCACGAATGACAGCCGGGACCAACGGCTTAACGTGCTTTCCGAGGCACGGAGGGGACTTGGTATCCACGGACCAACCGCGGCAAGCGTAGGTTAACCTGATCGATCGACTCGTGCGGCTCTTACCACCTAACCACAAGCCCCTCACATGTTTACATAATAATTTTACATAATAATACAATTACTTTATGTTTTCGCAATCCAACATCAGCGTCGTTTCTGCCAGCTTTGGGCACTTATCCCATTGACAGCGATGCGGATAGATTTTTTGATGCCGCATGTTCTCTTCCCTTTCCCTTTAATTTTTTATTATATACTCGTACGTGTACAAATTATTATGTATATAATCATTGTAGCGTTAGCTTGTACAACGTGTAACGTTAAATGCGCAAAACCTCAGACACCCCAACTGATTTTTAATTCAATTGACCACAATTTCACAGAGAAAATAAGTCATTAAAAAATTGTTAAGGTTTTATGTGCTGTTTTAGTTTTACTGGCCATTCTGATCGTTTCTTGCGTCTGCGACGACGCTTTATCGAAGGAGGAGTCTTCACCGGGCCGCTGCGCCGCGCTGACATTGGCTTGCTTGACCTATTAATAAATAGAGACGGCAACGTTTTTAGTGAAGATTTTTTGAAAAATGTGACCTATTTTAAAAAGTGGTTCAATTAATTCTGCTCGTTATTCTGATCAAACTATTTTCAGGTTTTGCGCATTTAACGTTACACGTTGTATATTACAATTAAGACTTCTTTTTAAAGAAATAAAGTCACACATATAGCTAAGTACCTATCATGTGATAATGTGTTTATTATTTTTTTACTTGTTATATCCAAATGTCAAAAATCATATGTTTTGTGATGAATAATTACAATCCTTTATCAATAACCGACTATGACCGAAGCCCAGTAAACCTAAATCAATTGTTTAATTGAGTCTCGGCAGTTAGATATCGTCGCTAAACTACGCAGACGAGCACTTGGGGTTTTGATTGCCAATTTACCTGGACGACCTTCGGAGCTCTAAGCTAACTAAAGACGTTTCAAAGTTAAGCAAGCAGACCTAACTCTAGTCATTGAAGAGTTAGTTCATCTGTAAGTTAAGATGACTGCTCTTTAGTACAAGATATGAGTAACCGCGATTAGAGACGATTATTAAACGAAGGATTAAGTAATTGTTGCTGTGTCTAGTTTGATTTGTAAAGTCAGGAAAACTAATTGTTTATCAAATTGACTTATGATCAGCCTAGCCTTTTCTCAACTATGTTGGGGTCGGCTTCCAGTCTAACCGGATGCAGCTGAATAACAGTATTTTACATAGAGCGGCTGCCTATCTGACCTCCACAATCCACTTATTGGGTGATACGATATCCTTTGGTAAGACTGATTGTCAGACTTTCGGGCTTCTGAAGAAACGTAACAATTGTTAAAGATCTACGAATGACAGCCGGGACCCAACGGCTTACCGTGCTTCCCGAAGCACGGAGGGGCCTGGGTATGTAAAGATAGTCACCCATCCATGGACCAACCGCAGCAAGCGTAGCTTAACCTCATCGATCGAACCGTGCGGCTTTCATTTGACTGCCAACTTAAATTGAGTGTGTATTCAAGTGACAACTTGTAGACGACTTGTAGACTGTAAGTTGTATACAACTTGATAGGCAATTAACCCTACAGCGCATAGTGTCCCACATATGGCACGTATACCGAAAAATGTCTTATATTTTAAAAATCGATCAAAGTAGCGTGATCTAGTGTTGACAAAATTAACTATTATGTATTTGTGTTTCGAATTTAGTAGCATATATTTTGGATAGATTATGTTTTCTTCAAATCGGTGGGTACTTTGAATACGATTAACGAGCGGCGTATAATAATCGCAAGAAAATGATAAAATTAAAATGATGGAATTTTCAGGGTCGAAATAATTAGAATAGGTAAGTTCATGTTCATATTTGTCATTTTACGTGTAATCTTGTAATTTCATTGATACTACGTAACACATATTAACATTATAATGCATGATGTGCCATGCACAAAAACATACGTTTCTATTGAGTTATGATTTTTATAATTATTTTTTCGAGAAATGGCATCATATTTGCAGGCTAATGTATTTTTTTAAGCCGATAAGAAAAATCATGCACTGTAGGGTTAATTTCCCTGAGTGTACCTAGTATATTCTTTGACTTTACCACACTTTATACATTTAAAAATTCTTACTGTACCCAACCTCTATGTTTTAGTATTGTTGGTGAATTTGAAAAAATACCTGCATATGTATGAAACAGATGAAGAGAGACATTTGAGGGAAGTACACACAGGAAAGATTTTAAAAACAATATAATACCCCAACTTAATATTGTTCAACATAGTCCTCAATATCAAGCAGTGCGGATTTTTAACAGGTTGCCATTGGACTTAAAAACTATAATTTACACGAGCTCTTTTAAGTCAAGACTTAAAGCGTTCCTATTGGAGAAATGTCTGTATTCGATAGACGATGACATATCCACGTATTAATTTTTTTTTTTTTTGTTTTTCTAAATATTAGTTAATGGGACTGATATTAGTTTGTAGTGTATGAGAGACTGTGTAATGTTAGTAATATTGGCTTGTAATGTTTGTAATATTACTTTTTTTAATGTTTTTGTTATTATTTCATAAATTACATTTTTAAATAGTACAATATAAATATGAAAGCATTAAAAAAAATATAAAAAATAGTGGCCCATATTATTATTATTACCTATTATTATTATTTCTTTTTTGTAATTTTCTATGATTTTTTGTAATAAGAATGTGTTAGTTTTATATTTTTTATGATTTCAAACACAATTTGAATTGTTCCTGAATAAATTGAAAATTGAAATTAAATTGAAATTGACTGCTTCATTGGTGTAGTGGTCGCGATCACGGCTACTGAGCTTGAGGGCCTGAGTTCCATCCAAAAGTCGGTCATGGGCTGCACAAAGTCTTATGGAGGTTTTCACTAGGTTCTTAGTAGCAGCCTTCGCCCCCTATTACATGGGACTCAAACTTAGCTGACCAAATGTGGGTGTACTATAGGTACACCCCTGCTTATCCCTTTGTGGCGTGATGTTATAAAATGAATACAAATATGAGTTTATTTATAACTTCAAACATTTTTTATAACTTTTTCTATAGTGCTAGTCACTCTGAAATCTACTTAATTGCCCCTAAAATAAAGTTGATATTTGTTTGACGTGAAATAAATAAATTTGAAAAATAAATTTGAATAGACTTTATCTATGTTATTGGTATTTTTTATTTTATTTTATTAGTATAGTCTTAATTGGGTTTTAGTCCTACATGCCTCATATGATCTGAGCGGCGCCACTGCTTCTCGGACTATGAACCTGTGTCAGTTTAAATGGCTCGCCCACTCTTAATAATAATAACAATTATTCCATTAATTTCAGGTCTGTGATCCATATAAAACAAAAATAGATAATAATACAAATACATCACACATTAATTATTGCTCGGCTAGTCAATTTCAAAATGTCAGAATTACTTTAGGACGTACCTTTTTTTTTTTGGGTGGGAATTTATCAAATAACTTCTCCCGTTCTGGGCGGAGCGGGAGGGTGTGTCAGATTTTTACTGACTAAAACATTAGGACGTACCTTACACTTCTGCTAAGCACAATAGTGAATACAAGCGTGATATTATGTAGTTATGTATATTCTTCTTGATCATGACGTTTCACGGTAATTGCACTCGCCTCCACGGAGTAGGCAATTCATTCATTAGGTAATCATTGTATACGCTTTTACAACAAACTTCCCATTGTCATTTGAAAGAAACCCATTAAAAGATTTAATTCGCTGTATTAAACCTAAACTTTCTAAAGGTACTAAAACGTTTCTGATTTTTTAGAAGACACAAAAGCTTGCGATTGAGGTGCCTTGTGTTAATATCCTCTGCAAATATTTTTATATAATTTTTACATACTTGTAAAACTAGACATTTTAATTAAGTAAAATCATTTCTATCCCACATATTTTGTTAGTGTAAACATTATGCAGATCTTATACTTTTAGTTTACAACTATTCGGCGGCTTAGGTAACTTTTATGCCTAGTTTTATGCTCCCACTGTGTGTCGGGTCGTTGAGCTCCCTAAGGTAAGGTTGAGCTCACGATGGCTGATGCATACGTGTCGTTTGTTGGGGCAGGTTTACCCAAACTGTTTCTCGTACCTACTCTAGCCAAATAGGCCAGTCCGGATGTCACCTTACATTTTGTTTCACGATATTTTTGATATTTAATTAATCTTCAAAAGAGAATTTGGCCCCTGAGTTTGATTCGCCATTTCTTCTCAGAGGTTGTCAAACAGGAAATGTCGACTCTTTTTAGCTTATTTCTTTTTTTATATCACGTGTAAAAAGTGACTCCGATATTCTGTTTATTGAATAAACAATTTCATTTCATTTCATCAAAATCTCGGGAAATTGAACACACAAATGCTTAGGTAATAACTAGACATATCGGAATCATTGGAAAACTGCTTATAAACGATAGCAAAACACGTTCCCTGAATATTTAATGGAAACACAGTTATCAGAATTCAGAATTTGAATTATTCTGATTTCTGATAACTGTTAAGTTTCTGATAACTGTTTGTAAGTTACCACAAGCCTAAAACGCAGTTCCCACAAGCAAAAAAGACGTTTCTTGTATAGAAAGCACCTTTAATGTTTAACTTTATCTTATTTTTATAATTTGTTGTTAAAGCGGCAACAGAAATACGCACTCTGTGAAAATTTGAACTGTCTACCTATTACGGTACAAAACCCTAAAAACTATCCTATCTTATGAGCACCAAACCACGTGTTAGTCTATACCTCCACTTCTGCCTAAAACCCTTCTGCTTCTGCTTCTGCTTCTGCTTCCTTCTTTCCTTTTGCTTCTGCCCTTTTTCGAAAAAAAGTCGTAATAATATATGAGTCATTCGTTCATACAGTCAAGAAGACGTACTCAAGCGTGTACTGACCCACATCGTCCAGCGAGGGTGCAAGCCTCATCGCCACTTATTCACTTGCCTGCCTCGAACCGTGAGTGATTCGATAATCACTGCCATCCTTATTCGCTGACTGAATGCATTTGTGTTGCGAATTTTTGAATCGGAACTTAATTTTATAATTATGTAGGCCTACTTATAGACTTCTGTGTAAGATATATTTGTACGCCTTGCAAGGCAGCAGATAGTGACACAATATATTTTTGGGTTTTATAAGATCACTAGCTGCGCCCCGCATAAGTTTCAATTCCGTGGGAATGTCGGAATAAAAGTATCCTATGTGTTAATCTTGGTTATAAACTATCGATGTGCCAAATTTCATCCAAATCCGTTACGTCATTTTTGCTTGAAAGAGTAACAAACAAACATCCATCCATCCATACCCAAACTTAAAAAAGGGACAAATTTAACTTATATGCTCTCAAAACTTATTGCACTTCTAATGATGCACTTTTTTAAATAAACGAGTCATTTTTTTATCTTAACGTAATTTTTGAGATGCACAAAAGAAAGCATGTGTTTATTCTCGAACCTTCAATAATTCTCATTATGCGCTGCTAAAACCATTATTGAACACTAATATAATGATTGCGCCTGTTTTGTGAACCTCAAACCTATTTTGGGGTCCTAAAAATACTAAATGGCCAAGTAACTGCAACCAGCCTGGTTGTAGCGCTCGCCGCCGGCCGCTGGCGTGGCACCGCTCGCTTCACTCGCTCAACTTACGCGGTTGGTCACAGTTCCAATCTAACCTAACCCGTTTAGTCGGTGTATCTTATTTTAGTTACTACCACCAACTATGTCAAAAGGCCTGAAAGTTAAAAAGAAGCTCAGTTATTCGAAAATAGTGCATTATTAGAAGCGCAAAAAGTTTAGAGAGGATAAGTTAAATATTAGGTCTTTACCTATGAAATTGCCGTTCTGCAGTACTGGCCATTTCAAATCAGAATAATTTTTGTTTGGCTAAGAATTCTAATTTCAAATTAATTTTATTTAAAAAACATGGAATTTTGTTTCCAAAAGTAGTCATTTGTTTATTGATTAGTGTTACATTTTCATCGCATTTCAATCTTTTTCGTCATCATGGATACGTTAAAAATTCGAGTAATTATGGAATATGAGTACCATCGTGGCAGCAACGCGGCACAAGCGGTACGCAACATCAACGACGTTTACGGAGCTAACACTACAAACCAACGCACCACCTGTTATTGGTTTGCTCGCTTCCGTTCTGGAAATTTCGACCTGAAAAATGAACCTCGCGGTCGTCCGAAGACTTTGGTCGACAGTGACGAATTAAAGGCGATTGTGGAAGTTGATGATACACAATCTACGGCTGAATTAGCAGCAGCTTTCGACGTTAGCGTCAAAACAATATTGGTCCATTTGCGTCAAATTGGCAAGGTAAAAAAGCTTGACAAATGGGTGCCCCACGAACTCAATGATCGCCAGTGCGAAGTACGCGTCGAGACGTGCCTTGCACTGCTCAACAGACACACAAATGAAGGAATTTTGAACCGCATTGTTACCTGCGATGAAAAATGGATTCTGTTTGATAACCGCAAGCGCTCAGCAAGTTGGTTGGATCCTGGTTCAGCACCTAAACAATGCCCTAAACGAAAACTTACCCCTAGAAAAGTGATGGTCACTGTTTGGTGGTCTAGCGCCGGTGTGATTCATCATAGCTTCTTACCAAACAGGGTGAGCATTACTTCAGATGTGTACTGTGAAGAACTGAACACAATGATGGAGAAGCTGGCACATCTCCAACCAGCATTGGTCAATCGCTCGTCTCCGCTGCTCCTGCACGACAACGCGCGACCTCATACTGCACAGCAGACGGTCTCCAAGTTGCAAGAACTGGGGTTGGAAGCTCTCCGTCATCCGCCCTACTCACCAGACCTTGCGCCTACAGACTACTACTTTTTCCAGTATTTGGATAACTTCTTGGTGGGAAAAAATTCAATACCCGAGAGGCAGTACAAAATGCCTTTGAAGAATTTGTTGCCTCCCGTCCAGCTGATTTCTTTAAGAAGGGCATCAATAAACTGCCACTGCGTTGGCAAAGATGCATTGATTGCATGGGTGATTACTTCGATTAATACAAATAAAAAATACATGAAAAAAATTCGTTTAAATTTTTTCATACAAAACGGCAATTTCATAGGTAAAGACCTATTATGTCCCTTTATTAAGTTTGTCATCAGCAGGTCAATAAGTTTTTAGAGAGAATAAGTTAATTATTTCCCTTCATTAAATCAACCTTACTTCCTCAAATATTTAATTTTTCCGAGTGAATTCAGACATGCTTTCTTAGGATTAATCAAACTACTCCTGGAGGGCATACAATATGGACATAGTTCATAATGCTACAGTGTTTTTTTTTTTTTTACGGGGCCAGTACAAAATTATCCATTGTCCTTTAAAATTGATTTTTCGTGGTCATTTTGAGAACCTTTACAGTCTGATCTCAGTCTCAATCTGTCAAGAATACCTGTAATTCCCATACGTTTTGACAAGTTTTTGACATTTGTTTGTCGCCGAGATGAGACAGCGACTAGATTTTGAACGTTTTCTATTACGAGAATTGACCTTCATAACATAGTAAAGTAAAATAAAAAAGTTTATTGACAGTATAAAAGAACAAACCTTACATACAAATTCCAACAATCCTGTAATTTATGTCTAATGATACATATAAAAAAAATAGTGGTTATAAATACCTGTGTATGTTATGCGGTTGTTAGAGCTAGATTCACACTGACCTCCGTACTAGTGAAAACTGTATCACGACAGTTCAGTCTTCCTCGTTCATAAACACTCACACACTTCTACACAATTACAGAAAGTTTTTACTTGACTGCTAAATAAAATAAAATAAAAGACTGATTCAAAAGTATGGCTACAATAATGCAGATATTTAGTGGGTATTATTTGATCATTTGCTGATTTGATGACAAATATAATGAGGGTAAGTATAACATATTAAAAATATAAGCAAAATTTTCACATAAATATAATAAATATCATGCCTGTAATCCCTAAAGGGTTATTTTGCCAGTTAAATATTTAAGTTCTATGTAATAGGGGGTGAACCTATTGCCATCAAACGGGCTCAAAAACAGACTCCGGGCTGCCAATGAGAAATTCCAGGTGGAAAACCCTTATAATATTTTGGGATGCATGAAGGAGCCACCTCGTGTTTATTCCACTTTTCAGTTTATTCCGCCAGTTACTCAACTGAACTGAGCGCTCGGCACATACTGGACAGTCACACCCAACACCTTATTTGACTGGCCAATTCTTCCCTTGCGGTGGTAGGGCTAGCGCCCGCCTAGTTTGCGACCCCCTTCCCACTGGAGTCCAGCGTCAAGCAGTCTGATGCGTGGGAGTTCAAAAGAGTGAGTTAGAACTACAGTAGCTGACTTATAAAGCTGGTTGGTAGCAGCTGAATGAAAGTAACCGAGTCGAGCTAAATGGCGTGCGATTGGAGAGGCATATGTCCAGTAGTGATGACTGAATAAATAATGCGGAACTGCAAGTAAAGGCTTCTGCTCATGTAGAAGGTACGAGCGTTGATCACCTCTCTTGCTCACTAAAGTTAGCTAGAGTTAAACAGTGGACCGATTCCCCTATTTTTAAGAACGTTTGCATTTTTATCTCAGTCTCTGTTAAAAATACCTGTAACTTTGACAAGTTTTTGACGTTGATTATAGCTGAGATGAGATTGTTACTTGATTTATAACGTTTTTAATTACGGGAATGGACCTTCTGGTTGTAGGAAACAGTTGTATATATAATTAAGCCATGGATCCAATGTAATAACGGATGTACTTATTATAATTAAAATGATAGTATTTAGGTGCCTCCGTAAAAACTATTATCATATATTTTTTTATTCGACTTCGAGAAAAAAAAGGAGTTTCTCAATTCAATCTTTTATTTTTGTTTTTAAAGCATAATTTTATACAGTAAGCTTGCTGCATGCTGCTAGGAGTTATTCTAGTAGTTCTAGCATAACACACGCCTAAATGCGTTCAGTAATTATTCGGTTCAATGCAATCATTCGAATTTGCCATCAGTTCGAAACCGATTCCACTATTGAGCAAATGCAGAGAATTGTTACGGACTGACCTAGCTCCAACAGTGAACGTGTTGTGTCGTGAATTATTTTATGGATTGAATCTTAAATATAACGGAGTTCAGGCTGTCGAGAATTTATTGATTGTGAATTTTTGGTATTAGGGCGGCAACGACCGTGAAAGTCACGGGAATTTGTGACATGCAGGAGGCCGTCGTGCGGCGATGTAAGGGGAGGCAGGCATTCAAAGTGGGGTTACCGCATATATACTCTGGAATATTAAATCAATAAAAATATATACAGGCTGATAATAATGGCAGTAAAATTGTAACTAAGCAACTATGTTAGCACAAAAAGAATAAGAATATTTGTATGTTTAGATTAGAGTAAATAAATAAATATTTGATCTAGTATAGTGATCCATTTGGTTATCAGAGGTACCATGTACCAGGTATGCGAATCTACCTCACTTTAAGGTAGATTCGCATAAATTGCGTAAGTACTTTGATAGACCACGAATTAACAATAAATTGTTGATTTTCATTAAATTATTTTCTGGTCATACATATCACATTGAAATCCGTCCTCACAAACCAGAACCCTCCAACAGATACCGTAAAATCTTCCAGGATCTCATAAAATATAGAATATCTAACCGAATTTAATTTCGGAGCATCCACGTCTTGATCCTTTAGAAGACTTAAAGCCGAGACCTCAATATCTAGGATATTAGCAGTCCTCGACCTATTTACTGGGACATTTGGAAGCTATCGGCACGTAGATAGCATTAATATATAGAATAATATAGTGTGACAGAACCAACGGTCGGCTTGCCTTATCATAGGCATTGTTATTATGTACGGCCGGTCAGTTTGAACATTAGTCAGGCATGAATAAGTGGTAAGGCCCGTTGCACAGTGGGCACTATCCATCTGTTTCGAAGTTATTAGTTGAAAAATGATCAAGGTTTATAATTATTTATTTAGATTATGTTTATATTTATGTATATTAACCCTATGATATTTGTCAGTTAAATCACCAACAATCGTCTTCTACGATGTCCTTCTCACCGTTTTGGCTTTATTCATTCTTCCTTCTTTGTCCAGGCAGTCTTTCTTTGGAATGCGCTCCCTCTGAATATCAGGACGGCAACCAGTCGGTTATGTTTTAAAGTGAAGGCACGTGAACATATCCGTCAGAAGTTGGTCGTAACATCCCAGCGCTGATATGCTGGATTCGTTTTCTCCTCTACTGATCATTTTTCTCCAGACAGTTCATTTTGTTTATATGTATGTATATATGTATCTATCTATGTATTGTTATTAATTCTTGTATTGTATAATCATTTCCTAGCTATCTATCCCGTATGTTGCACCTACCATATTTTGTCTCTGCATTAGCCTAAGGTTGACTGGTAGAAAATGCTTCAGGCATTAAGTCCGCTTTTGTACAGTACTTTTTTTACTTGTGCATATAAATAAATAAATAATAAGTAAATACTGTGTATGTATAAAACTAGAATTGTAGGTCGTAGGTTCGAACCCAGGCGGGGCGTTTTACTTTGTGTAAATTATTTTATCATCACTGCTCTCAAAACGGCGAAGGAAAACATCGTGAGAAAACCGGCATGTCCTAGAACCAAAAATTCGAAGACATGTGACATCTACCAACCCGCACTGGGCCCGCGTGGTGGATTATAGCCCATTCCATCTCGAAGAGAGCAGGCCTATGTCCCAGCTGTGGGAACAATAATGGCTGATTCTGATGATTATGAGTGTCAAATAATCTGTGAGATAAGTGAAGTGGAACTTATCCGGAGGGGATGAAATAGGTCATGACATATAAGGTCACATTAAAATAGATGGACAAACTTTTAGAAATCATATAGACCACCAAAATAAGGACAATGGTAAAAAAATGTATAAGAAAACGCATTAGATATTTACAAGAAAAATAATCACGTAACGAAAATACACTAATGTGCCGACAATTTATTATTTTAGGTCAAAATAAAATTAGGGGAGGCCGGGGCTGGAAGTTCCCGGGGCACGTTGTTCCGGCAGTAATAACTTTGTAAAGAAAAGAGGTAGCAATACACGAGAAATGCGTCGTTTAAGCATCAGGTGACGCGCCGCGCTGGCGGCCATCTTAGTTGCTCCGACGGCGGCGGACGAGTGGCTGTGTGCACCGTGCTAGTAGAACACCACGTTAGTAAATTTTTTCGTATTTAAACTTTTTGGTCTATTTTTCTTTATTATTGGCCGATTTATGTGCATTTTTCCAATTTTAGAGTGGCATTAGTTAGGTATCTTATAGCTTGAATGTTTTTTCAATTAAATTTGTTAATTTTCTAGCATGATAGTTTTTATACAAACATATAGTTGTTCCCCGGAACAACTTACCCCAATCGATCCTTAAATTTTCTATACATTTTTACGGTATTTTTTTTAGAATGGTACGTACCTACAAACGGAAAACTGAGAGAGGGAAAACATCCAAAACGTTATTACGCCAAGCAGCAAATGCTGCAATACAAGATGGAAGAAAAGTAAAAACGGTATCTGTTGTGTTATGTAGTTAAAATAAGTGCAGTTATGTTTGTGATCAAGTTTTTAACTTGATAAATCTCTATTATAGTTGAATTAATAAAAGAAACATTTCATCTGAAGATTTCCAGTTATATTTTGTTGTCTTTTTTAAAGTTCTGTTATGGAATTGCCAATATTTTTTAGTTATAAAAAAGTGTTTATCTCGAGTATCCTTTCCAGTACGATTTTTTGTATCCTTAAGTATGTAGGTAGTAAGATTTATAAGCTAATAGATATCAATTTTTGTTAACCAATACAAAATGTGAATCTAGTTGTAGCTAGTAATGTTTTTTCGTTGTTTTTTAAAGTTTATAGCATTGCATAACAACTAAATAAATGAACCTAACTATAGAAATTATTTATTGTTTTATTTAACCAGAGAAACCATAATTTATCTTTATACTTTATTAATATTATCTAAGTGGCACAATTTGCCCCACACATGGAACAACTCGCCCCAAAGTGGGGTTGAATGTTCCCTTCCGAAATTTTGCAAAAATATGCCTGTACAAAAAAAAATATAGAGAAACTAGCAGAAATGACTTTACTATTACAGAGACCGATTAAGACTTTTTAATAAAATCTAATATCAATATTGAAATCTTATCATTTTCATCATAACTTTTCATGTTATTTGAAAATCGGAACTTTCAGCCCCGGCCTCCCCTACTCTAATCAGTGTTTTTTTTTTGCTTGGATATCTTTGGTTAGACGTACTGAGCGCTGTGATAAAATTTGTCCATCTATTTTAATGGGACCCTGTATACTCGTAGGTAATGACAGAGAGATATTATAGACAGGTAATTGGGATCTGTTTATGTGAATGGAACTGAGATTATTCAGCCATTTATTAAAGTATTTTTTTACTCTAATATTTTCTGAAAGCTAGGTTGATTGAAATATAAAATGTATGATAAACAAGATAAAATACTGAGAAGTTGTTCGTAGCATTTTTATATTATTAGTATTTTTAATGTGAAAGAGCTTGTTTCTTAAAACTGTTTTGCTACCAATTTTCTTAGTATCATTAAAACGTGTGATTGAAAACTTTCTAAGAAAATCCTCGAGACATATGCCATGCACAGATACAAATTATATGGATACTAAACTCAAAAACCGTATCATTATTAAGTAACTAAAAAGAATAAATCATCAATGTTTCAGCCTCTACGCGTATTTCGGCATTTTTAGATAGTAATAAATGTCTCTTGTAGCTATCTGCACAAACAACAAAATCAGAGATAGGAAAACAGAATAGAAAACAGAAATCAGACCTGTCGAAACACTACACGTCAAAACGCAGAAAATATTAAAAAAATTATAACCAATTCATGGAAATTTACATTGGGCTTCACTGCAACTAAAACAGAGGTGAAAAACATTTTAAAAGCATGTTAGTTCCCACTACTGGACCGCAATTCGCCGAGTTGGTTCCTAATGAATCATTAATTACACAAGTTTTTCTCAGTAAACAATTGCGAAGCCGAAAACAGACTGGAAGCCATTACCACGCCGTAAATAGTTGTTCTTGTTATTCCCATTAGCTTTCCACGATTTTATGAGGTGAAAATGAAAAATTCTGCTGAAAACAATGAAAATCTAATGTAATATTACTGTATTGATGTTTTATTGCATTAATTAACTAAGAATGAAAATAAATTGAGAAATGTGCGGGTAAATGAAAATTTGAGTCCGTAATTTAATTAGGATATCCTAACTTATTAATTTGCAGGACAGTTGGGATTTATTTATAAACGTGGCTTAAAGTTAAGAGACGTTTAAGCGTCAAAAATGAATGGTTAAACAACATTAAGTATCGTTTATAAATAAACCCCTTAATGTGCAGGCCAAGTCAATATGATAATTCTTTTAACAGTTGCACACATGGTACAGACGCCAGCACATGCACACAAGCTACCTAAAACTGTCAAATTTCCCCAATCAACTTTGAACCTAATGCTTTGGCGACAAAGTTGAAAATCTATTAAATAAATCTGACAGATTGTAGTAGCTTGATGTGCTGGCGTCTGTACAAAATCACTTGACACTTCGCATGACATTTCACATTTTGTCTCCATATTGACCAGCACCCTAATTGCGTAACATAGTATCGATCACAATCTGAATAATTTTGAAGGATATTGCTAATCTATTGCTACATATATCATTCATCTGCCTTTTTCCAACTATCTTGGAGTCGGCTTCCAGTCTAAATCCATTGCTACATTTTGTACGAAAAAAATGTCTGCAGACCGAAAATTTGTCTGCTCACCAACGTAAATAACGCAATTAATGTTGTTGAACTGTCAAAATGAAAGCCATTGCTACTGATTGTGTGTTACGCAATTACCCTGCTGTTTTAATTATGATTGTATAGCAACATTGGTAACCCTGGAGTAGAAAATCTCATTTGAAAAAAACTTACCAACCTACGTATTTGTAATAGTACTTAATCAATTACTTTTAAAAAGACTGTGATCTCGAGTTTGTTTCGGTTTTTCTTCAAAGAGTAATCAGATAGAATACACCGACCTCATCGTCACCGTCACCTTTTCCCAATTATGTTGGGGTCGGCTTCCAATCTAACCAGATGCAGCTGCATAACAGTATTTTATAAGGAGCGACTGCCTCCATAACCCAGTTACTGGGTAATATGATACCCCTTGGTAAAGGTGTCTGTCAGATTTTCGGGCTTCTGAATACCCGTAATGACTGTTAACCATCCACGAATGACCGCCGGGACCAACGGCTTAACGTGCTTTCCGATGCACGGAGGGGTATTGGTATGTAAAGATGGTCACACATCTGACACACCTACTTTCAGGAATAAATATCATATAATAACATATAATTAACGTTATGTAATAACACATCAATTACATTGTTTATTGACACTAACTAACCAGCGATTACAATTAACATCTGTTCTCTCGATTTACAATCCAACAGGGGTATCGCATCATTCATGACTGTCATAGTTACTTACCAACACAACTAAGCGGAAAGCTGTGACGGAGACATTTTCCCAACAGTGGGACATTAACAGCTAATAAATTGTTATACATTCCACACATATTTAGCAATTATTACTTATAACTATGTTACTAAAACTATTTATTTATCACTATGATTTACAATTGCGATTTATCTAATATAAAGGTGGCACGACTTGACGCGCGACGTGGCACGGGGCGATTCTGCGATATTATCGCGCCGCAACACCTTTCACACTAGAGCGACGCGAATCGCGCCCGCTGCGCGAATATCGCATACACAATTTTCCTATTGGATTCGTGGCGCAACCATGTTGCGGCGCGACAGTTCGCCCCTGTGTGAATTGTTGCGAGCGTTTCCATTGAAATTGTTCTACGGATATACAACGTGTAACGTTAAATGCGCAAAACCTCAGACACCCCAACTGATTTTTAATTCAATTGACCTATTTCAAAAAGAAAATAAGTCATAAAAAAAATTGTAAAGGTTTTATGTGCTGTTTTAGTTTTACTGGCCATTCTGATCGTGTCTTGCTTCTGCAACGACGCTTTGTCGAGCGAGGAGTCGTCACCGGGCCGCCGCGCCGCGCTGAAATTGGGTTGCTTGACCTATTAATAAATAGACACGGCAACGTTTTCAATGAAGATTTTTTGAAAAATGTGACCTATATTAAAAAGTGGTTCAATTAATTGTGCTCGTTATTCTGATCAAACTATTTTCTTGTTTTGCGCATTTAACGTTACACGTTGTATATCGCCAAATCGCGTCGCGCCGACGCGACGCGCCTGTCTGTACGAGCCTTAATATTTTAAATGGCACCTCCAGATCCGTGGACGGTATTCCAGTATCTTACAACCAGTCAGCCTTCCCAATATAGTGGATATGGGATGAATATGAGAAATAAAATCTGAGCGCGATTGCCAAGCTCTGCAATCAGACATTGATTCAGTATATTAGTGGAGTTTAGAAAATAAAATGGAATTTAATAAATCAAAATGCTACATGATGTCTTTTGGTCGAATGCGGCGCCACGTCAACTTTCTATACAAACTGAATGTAGATACAATTACAAGAACTGATTCCATGAAAGACCTGGAAGTCATATTCGACCGTGAGCTCACTTTTCACGATTACATTACATTCACTGGTAAGGAGTCCTTCAGGCGCCTTAGCTTTGTTTTAAGGAACTGTCGTGACTTCCACAACCCCCCTGTTATCAAGCTTGTTTTTAAGGCAACAAACAAGAGTCTAATGCATGCGTATGGAATTCTTTTGAGAAGCAGTATGCGTTAGATTTAGAAAAGATCCCCCCGTCGTAGTCGTCGTGTCGTATCGTAGCCCCCTATCTAGCTGTTACTTTTAATAAATGTGTTGATTTAGGAATTTTTCCTGACCTCATGAAGAATAGTAAAGTCATACCTTTATTTAAATCAGGTAATAAAAACGACGTTGGCAATTTTAGGCCTATTTCCATCTTACCTGCATTTAGCAAAATATTTGAAAAATTAATACTCAAGCAGTTGCTAAGACATTTTAATTTAAATAGCCTCCTTCATAATGAACAGTATGGCTTTACAAAAGGTCGTTCGACTACAGATGCGGGTGTTGCTTTGCTGAAACACATATTCAACGCATGGGAGAGCTCGCAAAATGCTATCGGAGTTTTCTGTGATCTTTCCAAAGCCTTTGATTGCGTGCACCATGACACGCTTTTGCGTAAACTACGTCATTACGGTGTCCAAAACGAAGCTCTCAACGTAATAAATTCTTATTTACATAATAGGTTCCAATGTGTAGATGTTAATGGTGTGAAATCTTCCGCGCTGCCAGTTCAGTTAGGTGTGCCGCAAGGCTCAATACTGGGCCCATTCTTGTTCTTAGTTTATATCAATGATTTACCATTCCATTTAAAGGGAATCTGTGACGTTGTACTGTTTGCTGATGATACATCTCTTATTTTTAAAGTAGACAGGAATAGACTAGATTTTGACGAGGTAAACAGTGCACTCTCAATAGTTACGGATTGGTTTACGTCAAATAACCTAGTTCTCAATGCCAAGAAAACGAAATGTGTAAAGTTCGCCTTACCCAATGTTAGAAATCTAGGACCCAACATCGTCTTAGATAAAGAGGCGCTTGAGACTGTGAGCTCAGCAGTTTTTCTGGGAATAACAGTAGATGCCAAACTTCAGTGGGGACCACATATATCGAGCCTAGCAGGAAGGCTCAGTTCGGCTGCCTACGCCGTCAGGAAAGTAAGACAATACACTGACGTTGATACAGCTCGTTTAGTATATTTTAGTTATTTTCATAGCGTTATGTCCTACGGTATTCTGCTGTGGGGCAAAGCAGCTGATATACAAAATATATTCGTCCTTCAAAAACGAGCTGTTCGAGCTATTTACCAGCTAGGTGCTAGAGTTTCTCTAAGAGATTTATTTAAAGATATTGGTATTCTCACGGTTGCATCACAATTCATATTTGCCAACATCATATATATTAGGCAAAATATACACTTGTATACTAAAAACAGTGATGTTCACAATGTTAACACCAGAAATAAGGACAAACTACGTGCTCCCTTTCACCGGCTTCATAAGGTTCATAACTCATTTGTTGGGCTTGGTATAGCCTTTTATAACAAGCTACCCTCTTCTTTGCTAGATTTGCCTTTTAATGCATTTAAAGCTCAAGTAAAATCCAACCTTTGTTCAAAGGCATACTACTCCATCAACGACTACTTAAACGATAAGAATAGTTGGTCGCCCTGATTAACTCAAGACAATGTTTATGTTCTTTCTCCAGAATTAGATTACTGATAGGTTATTATACTATGAGCTCATTATACAATTGTTTTTATTGGGCTGTATAAGTCAAATCAGTTTAGTTTTATTTTTATTATATTATTGACATAATCAACCTATTTAAATGTTTTCTAATGAGTTGATTGCAATATGTGGTTAGCTAGTGACCTCGACGATTGATCATATTATTCTTACCTGAGCAACCGGCAGCAAGTTCGTCATGCTCCCTCAGATGTCACTGCTTGCGGTAGCGTCGGGGGTCGGGTTGCCTCCTTCCCTCAAATATGGCGAGGGGGGTAATGGCTGATCTTTGCGTTATGCTCGTGAACGGGTGCTGCTTGTGGTGACTGGTCGTCTTGCTGACCATGGTTTTATTATTGTTATAATTAGTAATAACTTGTTTATTTAGTTTCCTTCGATGGTCCTAGTTTATCATTTGTGACTTCAAGCGACAGCTATGTAAACAGAACCCAGCATTGCATAAATATGTTAGCGGTCACGCCCTTCATACCTGGAGGCTTTTATTTAATTTTCATTTATTAATTTTTGCTTGAGTACCTACGTATAGTTTTTTTATTGTATTTCTTGGTATATTGGCGTTGCTAGCTGACATATGGCAGATTTAGTGTCCTGTGTCTTGTAATGTTAATTGCTTTGCATACCTTGTATTGTATTCAGTCAAGTATTTTCTAACTGAACAGACAGCTGTGCTGCTGGGGAGTTTGTTGCGCCACTTCTTCTTCCCAGCGAAAGCACTAGGAAGTGGTGAAGGGCGGGCGTTTTGGGGGACTGTCTTTTGTAATTTTGACGTTCGAAAAGTGCTGATTCTCAGCCTAGTTTGAATAAATGACTTTTGATTTTGATTTGATTTTGATTCAAAAACCATTTCTTACATACCTTTAAAAGCACTTGTACGGGTTTCATCCTCTCTTGTATCCCAATAAATTCCTGTTGGGTAGCTTAAGTTTCAATTCTCTAGAAGTAAGACGGTCCCGAGCTCAGATGACTGTAATATTTAAAATTCTTAGGGTATTATTGATGTTCCTGATCTGCATAATGAAATCTGCAATCTGTTTGTCCCAGACAATTACTGTCGTGGCAGAAAACACCGATACTGGCTGTTCCAACTTGCCGTACTATTGCACACTCCAAGTCACCTATTCTTCGGAAATTAGCCACTATTAACGCTCTCCTGAACTGAAACACAGATCTTGATATGTTTGCGAATGAATGGAAGATGATAGATACTGTCAGAATGTTTGATATTTGAGAGAAGAATGCATGACTGTGTTAAATAAATTATACGTTTAAATAGTGTTAGTGGCTTCGGCCGTTCCATTTAAGAGAAATAAATGAATAAATGGTATTCAGAATAGTGTTGCAAAAAACTCGAGTCTTCGAATAGTGTTGCAACGAACTCGGATGATGAAATACAAGACTCGACTCATTACAACAAGTCTCCAAGACTAGAGAACTAAGTTCTCTACGAGCCCTCGTATGTGACATGAGAGCTCGAGTCTTTTTGTGCGCTCGAGTCCTTTTTATGCGCAATTAAATTGTTATATTTACAGGGCGGGGAGAAAGGCTCAGATGAAAAAATAGCAGTATTGATTAAGGATATTTTTAATCATTTCTAAATATCATAAAAAATGGGTAATTTTAATTAAAGTCAAGTAAATAAAAGCCAGCCATGATGCGAGACACATTGAAGCTTGTATAGTTTTGTTGTCGAGACGGAATCTTTTTTAGTGATTAAATTGCCGGATCTTGAAAATGCCTACTCACTTGGCACACTCGTTGCTGGAATACCCAGAATATGAAAAGCTAATTTCTGAAGCCGTGGCAATCGAATAGTTTGTTGTGCCCACCAGGATACAATATCAGTTTCTTCTGTTTCTGTAGACATTGTCAAATATTCTTGAAGTTCTTCCGTTATAATCGTTTTTTTTTTTATAAATCGTCGAAAAAATGGTTTTACTCGAACTGTCTTCCACTTCTAACTTCGAATGATGAGTTTCAAGTCTCATCTTCATGCTTCGAGTTTTTCTTGAAGACTCGAGTTCATTTTAAGACTCGAGTCCTTTTGTAAGACACAAGTGGTTGTTAAATGACTCGGACTCGGCTTGACTCTAGACTCCGAACCTTTTTAGCACACCGAGTCTTGCTTATTTGAGTCGAGTCTTTAAAATTACGACTCGAGGACTCGAGTCCTTTGCAACACTAATTCAGAAGGCTGTTGGCGCTACGTCACACGCGGCGTCTCAGGGAGGCCACTCTTTTTCGTACTATTTCCTTAGCAAACAGGGGTTTTCATCATTATGACAGGCATGAATGATGAAAAACCCCCACAGCATTTTAATAAGTTGTGTAGGTAACGGGAGATACCAACACAACTTATAAATGCCTTTACCAGCACAACTGATTGGAATGCGGTGGACGAGACCTTTGCCCAGCAATGAGACAGTACAGCACCCTAATTGCGTAACACACTTGAATCATTTTGAAGGATATTGCTAATCCATTCCTCCATCCATATGTTCGAAAAAATGTGTCTGCTCAACAACGTAAATAACGCAATGAATGTTGTTGAACTGTCAAAATAAAACCGATTGATCCTGATAGTGTGTTACGCAATTACCCTGCAGGTTAATAAAAAAAACTCAACTAAAAGGCTACTAGTTGTTCTTCAAAACTTAGGGTTTAGTCCATTTAGTGTCATTAGCTTCTGCCTGCGAGTTCGTCCACGTGAAGTTTGTTGTTGTTACATATTTATGTATAGTATGTGCAGACGCCAGTACATCAAGCTACTACAATCTGTCAGATTTCTCTAATAGATTTTCAACTTTAGCGCTAAAGCATAAGGTTCAAAGTTGATTGGGAAAATCTGACAGTTTCGGGTACCTTGATGTGCTGGCGTCTGTACATAGTTATTTACCTACTTATGCATGTATGTAAATATAAGCTCATATTATTTAAAAATATTGAATTGATTTATTTTTATTTTATGTATTTTATTTTATCTTCTACTCTTACACACGGTGAGGAGCCGGTGGCTAAATAATACCAGCCGCAAAGGTCGATCGATCAGGTTAAGCTACGCTTTACGCGGTTTGTATGTGAATGGGTGACCATCTTTACATACAGAAACCCCTCCGTGCCTCGGAAAACACGTTAAGCCGTTCACGTTGTGCCGTCCTGGATGTCATTCGTGGATCTTCGACATGATCAATGATGCCCAATGATCTTTATCCACTTCCGTAAAAAAAACTGGTCAAGAGCGAGCCAGACTCACGCGCCGAGGGTTCCGTAACATTCATAAATATAATTATTTTGTATGTGTTACTCTACGTACAGTCAGCGCCATCTCTTGACTGATAGTGGAACTAATGTAATTTTTTTTGATGATTTCTGATACACACTTCTACTTTTAGAGACATTGTTTTATTTTTCCTGTAATCTTTTTATAAACTTCTATCACATAGAATAATTTCAGATTTTTCTCTTTGCAAACTTCAGAGATGGGGGGGGGAGGGGGTATTTTTTACATTTTTCATTAAAGGTCCAAAACTATGCCGCCTAAAAATTGAGATTGTGCAAACAGCGCGCTTTCATAATTATGATACCCAAAATGCCCTAGTAGCCCTAGCCACTTCGAATTTTTACAACCCCTTTCAGTCGCTGTAGCAAAATAAATTACATTTTTTCCCAAAACGCTGGTAGCATTGCCAACGTGGCAATGCTGATTCTTTAGGCTAAAGATACGCCAGCCTTCTAGTCACGTGAAGAGTCGACCAACCGCTTGGCGATGTCCTGAAATACTCGATGAGTACTGGGCCTAGTGTTTCAACCACAAACGGCTCAAACATATAGCTCCCAATAACGTTTATATATTTATTTAACCATTTATGTACACACATATAAACAGACAAAAAGAACAGAAAGGAACAGAAAAATACTTACAAAGGTGATTCTAAAGAAATCTCTTTCAGCATACCTGCAATAGGAGAGAGTACCTACATAAAAAGAGATATAGACAATGCGCCGCTTCTAGAAGGACAAATTATGATATTTGGTCACCCTATACACTTTCCTAATAGAAGAAAGTAGGTTCAAAAGGTAGTCACTTAGTCAACGAACATAATTTATTTATTTTACGAGCCCAATATCAAAGGCTTGACCACTGGGTGGAAAATAAGAACCATTTTTCTTGTTGTTACCTAAAACGGCCCGAGTTTATTTTTGACTTTCTCCACGGCTCTATTTTTAGCACAAATTGGGTAGATTTTTGTTCATTTTATAAAGAAACTACGAAATTAATTTCTTTTTTAAAAGGATAGTATTCATTATTAGTAGCTTCTTTTTGAATTGATATTTATCTTGTGCCCATTGTTTTTGGGCTACCGTTCTTTCTTTTCTGGGTCTTTTTTGTCCTCAATTTTTTTTAATTTGATATAAAATATCCATACAAACAAAGTAAAAAACAAAGTTGCTTTTCGTGTCTATCTGTGTGATTGCTTAGATCTTCTATACTACACAATGTTTTGGATGCGGTTTTCGCCATCATATAGATAATATATCCTGGATTATGTGTATAATAACTTAGTTAAAGGTATAGCACAGAAATCTCGATGTTTTGACATGACGCGGTCCATCACGAGGGCCCAGTGCGGGTTGGTAGATGTCACATGTCTTTGTATTTTCGGTTCTAGGACATGCTGATTTCCTCACGATGTTTTCCTTCAAAGTTTTGAGAGCAGTGACGACGTAATAAATTACAAAACTTCCGGTAGACGCTTTTAACGAAATATAATTAGGTTTTTCCGAAACTAAGTCTTCACTACTAACAATTTAAAGCTTATTTTTAGCTGCTAGCAATATCACTGACCCCATATTATCAGATATGATAACGTGTACCTTAAAAGATTACCAGGATGTTCCCAGTGCTTTCAACGTTATAATGAAAATTTCATCAGAGAATTTCTTCTTCCCTAGTACAGTAGAGCCACTTATCCCTGTGCTTAACCTTCGTTCATAATTTATGTGAGACTTAAGGAAAGTTATCAAGTACCTTCGTGCCTTTTAACAAAGAACATTACTGAATAAAATATTCATAAATTATGCTGTGAGAGTGGAATTACATTGTGTAGTCATCGACTGTAATCTTCTATGTAAGATGTGATGCTTCATGTTTCTTGTACATCATCAACATTAAGGTACTAGGGATGTAGTTATGTGGGAGGATGTTTTTGGTACCTAAGTTCGTTGGTGAGAGTGTTGAAAGGCCACGACCGTAATGTGAAACATGAGCGAGGGCCTTGTTTTAATTTATTTTGCAGACTTGCTTATTCACAAATGTGTTTGGTGCTTCTGAAACATAATTAGGTATATCTCAAAAAAACTATTTGATAAAAGAGTAAGTGACAAAAATTAAACAAATGGTACCTAATTGTATTTTTAATGAGAAAAAAAACTGTTTCAAAAATCGTTTTCTAAGCTATCGTGAGAGTACTACGACTATATTTTCCTCCGTAACCCGTTAAGGAGAAAGGTAAGCGCTACTCTTTCTGAATATACCAAGCAATAAAATCTTATTCCGCTCCGGAGACGTTACGGTTCTCAGCTAGTTATACAGAAACTGGCTAAAACTCTCATAAGGACATAAACAGATTCATCAGCATAAAAATATTAGCAAAGGAAATTTTACGAGTCCATTTTGATGCAAACTATGTTTCCTTGTATCTCATAAATTAATTTTATATTCATTGTTTGTGTGCTATGTTCTCCTGGTAATAGTTGTTGGGAACTCGAAGCATTTTGTTTTAATTAGGTTTTTCTTCACAACTACTTTGTATTTGCAGTGAATAAATTGCCGCAATAAGTTTTTCTGAGGAAAAAAAGTTGGAGTATTTGTGAGAGAAGAAAAATAGAATGAGAGAAAAATGTTTTATTGTCACAGAAATACTCGTACGTGCGTGTTACTTTTCATTTACCAAACTAATATTTTGTAGGTACTCGTACATTAAAATAAGTATTACAATTCCGAGAACTGTATTCACTAGGTATTGATTTAATTAGACGTTGAACTGAAATGGTTACGAATATCAATTTCTACTTAGGTAGATACTAGAATCGGCATTGTTTTACTATTCCAGTCCCAGATCTTTGTTATCATTAATAGATCAGAGGAATCAATCTCTCTGATGAATATACAGGATGGCCAAAAAGTCGTGGATCAAACGAAATAGGGAGACAAAGGAGGTCATTTCCAAAAAAAAAATCTTTCTACAGCATGGCCACAGTTCAATTGTTTCACAGTGTGCTTTTAAAGTGAGCAATATTTTTTGGTAACGCTTCAAAATCTTTGGAAAAAAATAATTGCTCTTGAAAGCTACCCAGAGCCGATATAAAATTTATTTGGTGCTGATACATTTATCTAGTAAATACAACACCATTTGTTTTATTGTTTTATATATTTTTTTTTAATTAGTCTAATTGTAACAGAACTCGGTATTTTATTTAAAGAAAACAAAAATATTCAAAACTTTTAGGGCAATTGAATTGTGGCCATGCTGAAGAAAGATTTTTTTGTTGGAAATTACCTCCTTTATCTCCCTATTTCGTTTGAACCACCACTTTTTGACCACCCTGTATATACTAAATAAATACACGATTTTGGCTCAATGTATTGAAGCTCGGCTATATTATCTGTGACTCTGCGAACCAAATGCCAAGGCTTAGGAAAACAATTCGATTGTTTATTTTCAATTTGCTTTAGGGAAACAGTCTCCAACAATGATATTTTGTACTATTTTATACATCTTGGTGATTTTTAATTCATTCTTACATAAACTTAAGAGATCCTAGGTACTGTCACTTACATAATACGTACGCATCTAAAACATAACATAGCATTATCACCCTATAATGTTTCCATTGCTGGGACACAGGCCTCCTCTCTGTGAGAGAAAGTGGGCCGTAATCTACCACGCGGGCCCAGTGCGGGTTGGTAGATGTCACATGTCTTCAAATTTTTGGTTCTATGCCATGCTGGTTTCCGCGCGACCCACACACATGCTCTAATACATTGTGAACATTTAAATGTGTTCTCAAAGCCTCATATCATCACAGACGAAGGCTTGTTAGAGACTTCAATTCAGTCTGCTTGCCAAACAATGTTCGCGAATACAATGAGCCACATAATTGATTAAAATTTTCAACAGAACATCGGAACTAAGCTATTAAACCGTTTTCCTATTCGCTGCACGGTCCTAATTAGCCAGATATCGCATACTACAGCGGAATTGGGGTATTATGCTAATTCTAAAATCTAGCGCATTCAGCTTTGAGCTAGCAATCTGCTAAGTACAGGCTTAGCGATAGTTCCTACATCATCTGCGATATGAACGCGATTGTGCTGAATGGAGATTAGCGTGTATAGGTGCTGAAATTGTGACTACATATTCATTTATGCATGCCTGGTACAGCTGTTACAAAACCGCACACACTTGTCGGTTAAATAATTGTTTTCCTTTTGCTGTTAAATCAGCAACATTATTGTGTGACCCTTTAGTAAAAGCGTTCTGTTCTAATACTAATCCTGAAATATTACATTTTAAATATTCTTAAAATAATTATGATATGTAGGTAGAAGTATATAAAAAAAAGGCAAATAATCAAAGGGCATCAAAAAATTCGTCCGCATCGCAGTCAATAGGAAACGTGGCCAAAAGGCTGGCAGAAATAGTAGATTATTAACCAAGGGGATAAAGCAGTGTCTTCTGTCGCGAGTGACGATTTAAATCGCGAGCGTAAAGAAGGACTTGAGGTTTACTCCCGAGCGTAGCGAGGGTGTTAAAAACTTAAATCACGAGCGAAGCGAGGAATTTAAGACGAGTCCTGAGTGTAGCGAGGGATTTAAGTTCACCCAAGACTAAGACAGCTTTATCACCGAGGAAAATACTCTACTTTTCGTACCATTTGCGAAAAAAATTAACACAATAATAATACGAGATAAGCATTTATTAAAAATAATGACAATTAAAAATAAATTAAAATAAAGTTAACGTTTATGTATTTAAAGAAAACAAAAACGCGGCAAATTCCTAGACTAATATTTTTTTGTTTCGTAATTTTATTTAATAATCATAACTGCATAATAAATGCGTATTATACGGGTTTCGTAATTTTATTTAATAATCATAACTGCATAATAAATGCGTATTCCTTTTCCAAAAAGATGTACAATGCTTTATATACAAACTCAATGGTGTAAACACAGATGTAGTTCAGTATAAATTTCGGTAAGTATTCCAAATTTAAATCACATTCTCTCCCTAGAGGATGAATGAAATTCAGTACAATTTTCTTTCCCTGTTTTTAACAGATTAAAAATGACTATTGTTATGTTCGCTTTTTGTGGCATAGAATGTCACTTTTTTGAGCAAGTGGTGCGAAAAATAAGTAATTAATTTTTCGTACCACTTGCTCAAAAAAGTGATTTATTTTTATAAATAATTAACTTGTTTATAAAAATAAAACACTGTTCTAAAAATACGTTACGATGTTAAATCAAAGCGACAGTGACAGTGAATTGTCGGATTCCATCAGTGCAAATGCTGCCGCAATTATAAATAATTTGCTTCCAACAAAATCCAAGGAAAATTATTTAAAAACTTATGAAGAATTTTCAACGTGGAGAAGTGCGAAAGGCCTATCAATTTCAGAATCAGTACTTCTTGTCTATTTTAATGTTTATCTCGTATTATTATTGTGTTAGTTTTTTCGCAAATGCTACGAAAAGTAGAGTATTTTCCTCGGTGATAAAGCTGTCTTAGTCTTGGGTGAACTTAAATCCTTCGCTGCACTCAGGACTCGTCTTAAATTCCTCGCTTCGCTCGTGATTTAAGTTTTTACCACCCTCGCCACGCTCGAGAGTAAACCTCAAGTCCTTCATTACGCTCGCGATTTAATTCGTCACCCGTGACAGAAGACACTGCTTTATCCCCTTGGTTAATAATCTACTATTTTATAATAGATACACATTAACGTTTTTAATCATGATAAATTAAAAATAATTTCCACATTGCATCCGTCTCAGTTCCAAAGTAATCCAAATGAAAACAAAACAAGAACATACACAAAGTTTTAAATTGTTTCGCAATACACCAACACAAAACACAAACAGACACTGACTAAAATCTGTTATACATTTTGCACATTGAACAAAATTAGTTTGAAACTTCTTAATCGGCGTCCGCGCTTAACAAAAACTGCACGAAGTTCGTGCAAACTTATGTATTGCACAATGTTATCGGTATTGCAAAATCTGCTCAATGGTTTTGGTGCTTGTGTACCAGTAATTTTCTTTGTAACAAATAGATCGTAAAAAGATATGGCTCCTGTTAAAGTTGGTTCAGTTTAATAGGAACTGCTTGTGATTAAAAGGTATGTTTTTTATTAGAACTAAAGTTTCGGTGTCCTTTTGCACAGAGCTGTCATGTACTTCGATACGCTTGCGGTACTATTACTTACATTGCATTTTTCAAACCTGTTTTATCCGTTTCGGGGCAGTCAATTTGTGTTACTCTTTTTAAACATGCTTTGTACGTACATGCTGAAATTGGCGGCTAAACACAGGTTATTTGCAGAGTAAGGTTTTTAGGGCTTGCCTAAAAACCTAACACTGTAAACGGTAAAAAATGCATATTATGAAAAGAAAAAGCAGTATTTACTATTTCGCTTGTACAGACGCCAGCACATCAAGCTACCCGAAACTGTAAAATTTTCCCAATCAATATAGAACCTTATGTTTTAGTGATAAAGTTGAAATTCTATTAAAGAAATTTGACAGATTGTAGTAGCTTGATATGCTGGCGTCTGTACATAAAAACTGTAGCGGTAGATTTAATTTAGTCTGCGACCAACAGCTGTGCCTTTGACTTTTAAAGCTGAAGACTCACCGTCTTACCTTAATCTACAAATTCCTAGATAAACATTTGTTGTAGCTATCCAATATAAATTATTTGTCCTGTGTTACTAAGTCGTTTCATGTTGACACTGCGTTAACTTAGTTTTGATAGACAATCATGTATAACTTTCAGAAATTACCAGGGTAGCAAATATTGAAGGACTTATCTTGTAGTTTGTGAGCCTTCGGGTAGTTGGGAATTCAGTGAATCAGTGATTGAAAGGAGCAGTTACTTTGGAAGGCTTCTGTTTTAGATTGCAAGTTCTTGAATCCGAGTAGATAAAACAGTCGTTCTTGGTCTAGAATTCTTTTTTCTTTAAACTGGTAAATTAAAAATTAAACAATTTACTATCAGGCGCCAAGTAATTATACTTCGTTGCTTCGTCCGAAGAGATTAAGATAACAATGTAGTAATACGTCTAGGGTATCGCCTTTCATCCACTAAGTTTGAATATTTTTTTTTTTTTTTTTTTTTTTGTCGGTACTTTGTCTTCCTGATAGTTATGCCTGTACCGCCACTCATTCGCGTTTTAGTGCGTCGCCGATCACCACGTTATTTTCTTCGTTTCATTTGAATTGTGCAAAAAGATGCCAAAACGTAGTAACAAAAACGACGACAGTGATTATTTAAGAAAGAAGATTCGAAAACTCGAAAGGAAACTTAATAAACGCGACAGAAGGTCGCGTGTTCGAAGTTGTTCCGAGAGTAGTAACTCGTCGACGAATATTATTATGTCGCCGGTACTATCGGACCATGAAGGTAAGCTGAAGTGTTATTTTTACAAACGGAAGATATTGTGAATAGTTTTTCGGACTATATCCGTATCATAATCTGACATGATGTCATATTATCTTAAATAGTGTTGTGTACATCTTATGGGGATGTTACCTTCACATAATTTTGGATTCCCAATTCATTGGGTATATACTACTAGTGATTGTGTACATTTGAAAGGAATGTTGCCTTCACTTTAGTTAATGACCTACTTAATAATAATTGCATTTTATATCCGTACGGACTAAAACATAGTGTTGTGGGTAGTTTTAAGGACTATCGCCGCTCTAAAACCACTAGTTGTATACTAGGAACATTGGTAGTTGTGATCATATTCACGTACCTACATAACAAAATGTTATCACTCGATTTCGTAATTCTGAATATCGGTATGGATTATAAACTTGGTGTTGTGGATAGTTTTGAGGACTATCACCGCGCTATTTTCTATCCGATACCTACATTTGGTACATTTTCTATTCCAGCTGAAATGGAAGTTCAAGGTGATGTCGCGTCATCTCCGATTATTGACTCAGATGAGCCACAACCGGGTACGTCCACCTCGACGATACATGATGTTCCTGCTACAGAAGCAGTACAGGCAGGGGAATCGGAACTACCTGTTGAAGTAACGCTTCCTGAGCTGGACGAAGAGATTCTGAATCTCTTGGGCGAAACTCCATCAAAGGATAAAAAATATGGACCAGACATTAGATGCGAGTTATCTGCTCGCTGGGAACACATCGCAACAACAGGCTTGACCAAGGATGCCAGAAAGGAGCTGCTTGATAAGCATCTGGTTCCAAAAAACTGCACAAAGATTGATGCACCCAAGTTAAATCCAGAGATAAAGGCCGCCTTATCGGAGATGCTAATAAAAAAAGACAAAGCTTTAGAGAATAAGCAGGTGCAGGTCGCAGCAAGTATATCTTGTATAAGTGAAGCCCTAAGCATACTCTTTTCTGCAGGTTATCAGTCGGTAATAAAATTACTGATCGAAGCCGGTCGACTGATGTGTGACTCACAACACAGCGAGTCCATGACACGGCGCAGTTTTATATGTTCTACAATCAAGAAAGATATAAAAGATCAACTGTTCAATACAGAAATCGATAAGTTTCTATTTGGCGAACATCTGACCGATACTCTAAAAGCTGCAAAAGCTATATCAAAATCAGGCGCTGAGATTAAAATAAACACACAGGTTCGAAGACCTGCACCAGCGCAGAGACCGAGACAGGCCCCTGTCCAGACTTTAAACCAGACGCCTCCGTTCGCGACAGCGCGGCAAGCGGGAACAGCGAGGAGGACAGCGCCGGCGCCGCGCCCGCGACCGGTGCAGCAGCAGCCGCGACAGCAGCCGCGCTTGCAGCAGCGCCAAGCCCCGCGGCGCTAGACCTGGTACGTTTTGCAGGTCGGTTATCCTACTTTTATGATCAATGGCAATTGATAACTAATGACCTCGTTGTATTATCGTGGATAAGAGGTTACAAGATACCGTTTACTAAACCTGTCTATCAGTTACACGAACCAAGTTTACCTGCATTAACTTCATGTGAGTCCTTTAAATACAAGGTGGCCATCACTGACCTTCTAAACAGTGGTGCTATTTCACATTGTGAACCATGTGAAGGACAGTTTCTTTCTAGTTATTTCCTGATTAAAAAACCCAATGGCAAAAACAGATTTATTTTAAACTTAAAGTCTCTAAACAAGTACATCGTAACAGAACATTTCAAAATTGAAGATCTAAGAACAACATTAAAATTAGTATCAAGAAACAGTTTCATGGCCACCTTTGATTTAAAGGATGCGTATTTTCTAGTACCTATACACCCGACGTATAGAAAGTACCTACGATTTAGGTACGAGGGTCAAATTTACCAATTCAATGTTTTGCCGTTTGGTTTAAACACAGCTCCATTTGTGTTCACAAAGCTATTAAAACCGGTAATTTGTTTACTGAGATCATTAGGTTATCTGTCATCTATCTACTTAGATGACATTTGTATCATTTCTAATAATTATCAAGATTGCTTAGATAATATTTTACAGACAAAACATATTTTAGAGTCCTTAGGATTCATAATTAACATTAAAAAAAGTTGTATGATTCCGAGTAATATTTGCAAATACCTTGGTTTTGTGATAGATACAAAAGAATTTCATGTTAGCCTTCCTAAGGAAAAACGAAATCTAATTAAACAAGAGTTACAATCGTTTCAATTGAAATCTCGTTGTAAAATAAGACAGTTTGCTCGCTTGGTAGGCCTCCTCACTTCGTCCTGCCCCGCGATTCAGTACGGTTGGCTTTACACCAAGCAGATGGAAAGATGCAAATACCTTGCATTGTGTAAAACGAGTAATTATGATAGCCACATGTCTTTACCACAGTATTTGCAGGACGATTTTTCCTGGTGGTTAAAATCTATTGATACCGCAGTGAACCCTATTAGACGGGACAGCTACTGTCTAGAAATATTTTCAGACGCTAGCAAAAAAGGGTGGGGGGCAGCATGCGGTGCGGAGACCGCCAGTGGCCAGTGGAGTAACACAGAGTCTAACAAACATATTAACTGTCTAGAACTCCTGGCTGCTTTCTTGGGCTTACAAACATTCGCAAAAGGATTAAAAAATTGTCAGGTGTTACTACGCGTTGACAACACAACTGCTATTTCGTATATCAACCGTATGGGTGGAGTAAGATTTCCACATTTAACTGAAATCACAAAATCTTTGTGGCAGTGGTGTGAAGCTCGTGGTATATTTGTATTCGCTTCATACATAAGCTCGGAAGATAACGAAATAGCAGATGCTGAGTCTAGAAAATCTCACCCCGATACCGAATGGGAGATTAAAGATCATGCTTTTGAAAAGATTGTGAGAGCCTTTGGGCAACCAAAAATTGATCTTTTCGCATCAAGGTTGAATAACAAATGTGTTAAGTACGTCTCATGGAATAGAGACCCAGGAGCATGCGCTGTGAATGCTTTTACTTTAAATTGGTCAAATCTTTGTTTCTACGCATTTCCTCCTTTTGCGGTTATATTAAAAGTATTAAGAAAACTTATATACGACCAGGCGGAGGGTATTGTTGTGGTTCCATTTTGGCCCACGCAACCCTGGTTTCCACTTTATCAAAAACTTCTCTGTTCAGAATTAGTTCAGTTTAGACCCTCTGATAAAGTGTTATTGTCTATTTCCAACAGTGTCCCCAAGCTCACGTTGATTGCAGGGAAGTTATCAGGACGGCGTTACGAAACAGAGGAGTACCACCATCATCTTTAGATATTATGATAGCTTCTTTATCTGAAAGGTCAATAAAACAATATGACGTTGCCATTCGACGTTGGGTAAACTTTTGTAAGACTCACAATATCAAAATACATGAGGCGTCAATTCCGATGATTATGTATTTTCTCACTGAGTTATTTCATTCCGGCTTACAATACGGATCTTTAAACAGTCATCGCTCCGCTCTGTCTTTGATCTTAGGATCGAGAGTAGGGTCTGATGATCGCGTTGCTAGGCTATTCAAAGGTTTTTACAGACTTCGTCCTCCAGCCCCAAAATATAATATCACTTGGGACCCGTCAATAGTTTTAGAATTCTTATCAAAATGGTACCCAAATAATAATTTAAGTTTCGAACATTTAACCAAAAAGGCCGTAACTTTGCTCATACTTGTAACTGCACACAGGGTGCAAACCATTAGCAAAATCAAATTAGAAAATATGAACGTCACTGATAATCTTATATTGATCAAGATAAACGATTTGTTAAAAACATCTCGACCTGGTTTATCTCAACCTTGTTTAAATATTCCATTTTACAAAGATCGACCGGAAATATGTCCCGCTGAGGCTCTTATAGAATATATTGATAGGACAAAACATTTGAGAAACAATGCCAATAGCCTTTTTATAAGTATTAAAAAACCACATAAATCAGTAACCACAAATACCATCAGTCGGTGGATAAAAGATATATTATCAATTAGCGGAATTGACACTTCAGTATTTTCTGCCCACTCCACCAGACACGCAGCCACCTCAGCTGCTCATAGAGCTGGTGTCAATATTGACACGATACGAAAAGCAGCTGGGTGGAGTGGTAGCTCCAATGTTTTCGCTAGATATTATCATAGAGACATTCAATGTGAACAAACTGATCAATTTGCCTTATCAATCCTAACCTCTGATCGATGTTAGATTTAATTACTTAAAATTAATAACTTAAATTTATCTACCCCTAATTAAAGAAAAACTACAATTTAATTACTTTATTACTTGTAAGGTTTGATTAATATACATGTACCTAAGTATAAAAATTCAGTGTTTTAATATTTCACCATCTTTCAAAATCTACATTGTTATCTTAATCTCGAAGGACGAAGCAACGAAGTATAATTGGAGATTAAACGAACTTACCTGAAGTGAAGTTCTATCCAAATTATACGAGTTGCTTCGTCCGAAGAGATTAGTTCCCTCCCAACCCTATGAACCCCATACCTAAAGTGAAATATTAAAAAAGGTTCCAGGCTTTCAACTAAATGAGTGGCGGTACAGGCATAACTATCAGGAAGACAAAGTACCGACAAAAAAAAAAAAAAAAAAATATTCAAACTTAGTGGATGAAAGGCGATACCCTAGACGTATTACTACATTGTTATCTTAATCTCTTCGGACGAAGCAACTCGTATAATTTGGATAGAACTTCACTTCAGGTAAGTTCGTTTAATCTCCAATAAAGAAAATGTTGTGGGTATGGTTTATGTTTAGTAAATGGGCATGGTATTAGAGTAGCAGAAGACTAAAGAAATGATAGATGGATTGCGCGTAAGATTGTATCGAACAGAAGAATATAAATAAGGAAGAGACTCTTTAGAATATGGCAAATAAAAAGAAAAAGAAGACATGCTGCTCTGAATAAATTGGAATGAGGGGAATCTCTCTAAAAAAATACAGGTTGCCAGGAACATCGTCGTGCAACCTGTTACCACGGATTCAGTTCATAATTCTGAACCACACGCGTTGAAATTTTTCGTCGGTTATTAAAAAAAATATAAGCTGTTTCATACATTTTGCCTCCATGGTTATAGATTACGCGATTTTATTTATTTATTTATTTCTTTCATTAGAACGATATAAAACTAATTATAAACATCAAAGACAGTTCATACACATAAAAGAGAAATTATAAAAACAACGAGTTCTGGTAAAAAAGTTAATTACACTTTCATAAATCCCTCTCACAGTACTGACATGTCGACAAAATATTGGTCCTTTCATTCGCAAGCAGATCGTTTGTTGGATTAGAATCTAAGAGATTATTAAGTGCGGCCAGAGTACATGGTACTGGGGACTTAGCACGCGCAACAGTGGGACATGGAGGCACAGCAAACTGCCTGTGCTTCCTGCCGCGGCAGTATTTGTCTGGTACAAAGAAGTGAGCCAGCACAGCATGTAGATCACGCGCGTCAATAGTGCCACGGAGCGCCTTACGGGCTATGGTGAGCTGGTCTTTTGTTCGCCTTAGCTCATTATCCTTGCCACACTTTATACATATCATAGTCCTAACCTCTTCTTCTCTCTTGTCTCCCAGTAATAGCCACGGCACACAACATCACGTTCCTCGAGGTACCTCGCTACGGCGATCCTCACCAGGAGGCGAACCTGGTCTGCCACTACATGAACGACCGGGACGACCCGGCTCTCCACTCCGTCAAGTGGTACCGGGGCAGCAACGAGATCTTCAGGTTCACGCCCGGACAACAGGTGGGTGGCACTCGGCATACAATTAAGAAGCTGGGTAAATTTTGAACCGGTTTAGTTATGATATTTGTGTCAGCTGTATCCCTCGAAGGAATTATTCCCTCAGATTTGAATTTTTATAAGTTTTTAATGCTATTGAGTCTCTGTGTTCTGAATAGCTGCTTCTTTACGAGATGGTCTTATAATTATATAAGACCATTTTGTATCTTATAACAGTTATGAATAATGAAAGACATGTACTGTGAGCAAAGTATTGTGACCAGAAGGCCAATTCGTGTAATTGAAAACGTTCAAATTCAGTCGCAATCTAAGCGACAATAAATGTCAAAAACTTGTCAAAACTGTAGGGAAATTAGAGGTATTTTTGACAGATTGAGACTGAGATCAGACTATGAATGTTCTTAAAATTAAGAAAATTGCTCTCAGGTTACTAATTGCTATGACTTACGTTTCAGAATAGCACTTTTTGTAATAATGAGTTGATTTCAGTAAATTCAAAACTCATACCGTACCGTTAGTATGGCACATCGTGTTTAAGACCAATTTGAAACACGGAAACAACGCTTTATAAAGGTGAATGTCCACTGGCCATTCACCTTTATAAAGCGTTGTTTGCTCGTTCATTAAACATTGGCCGCAACGCACGCACGGCAGGCACCGTCGAACTTTTTCTAAAACAAATACCTACAGTAGTCAAGACCGAATTTTGGCCATGGCAACGAATCTCAGGGGATATTATTAGTGCACAAATTTTATGCGCAGACACAGGTGCACTCTCTCTTCACTCATTCATTGACAGGCCTGTTGGTCTAGTGGTCAGTGGCCCTGACTGCTATGCCCAAGGTCTCGGGTTCGATTCCCACCTAGGACAAATGTTTGTGTGATGAGCACGATCATTTGTTCTTTGTGTGTGGGTGTAATTTATCTATAATATGTATGTATTTAGAAATATATATGTATGTTTATCAGTTGTCTAGTACTCATAGTACAAGCTCTGCTTAGTTTTGGACTAGATGGCGTTGTGTGAAAGTTGTGGAATATTATTATTATTATTCTCATTGTCCAATAAACGGACAATAATATGTACCATACTAACGGACGGGTAGAGGACTTTATTTTGCTGCTTATCACTTTCATTTAGATAGTACTTGACCGTGTTACTTGTTTTATGTCCTATCGAGAAACGCCCCAGGTGAGAGAGCGGTCAAACCCGAGCCTATCCATTAAAATAAAAAGTCCATTAGCAAAAACAAAATAAAACAACAAAAAAGTAGCGATACGTGTAACCTTAAAGTAGCTGAAAGTGCTTTGAAAATAAATTGTATTAGCAACCCTTGAATATTGCTCTAATGGAGGATAATGTACTCTTGATGAGTACCTTCGAGAAAAAATGAGTACAGTCAGCAAGTTTAGTCGCTCAAAACAATTAAGTACTTACTTAAAAAATATACAATTAGCAATTAATGAAAGCTATAGCCTGCACCTAAGCGTAGTAACGCTTAATTTTTTTTAAGGCTTGATTTTTTTTTTACATAAAATTTTACGTCATATCGAGCACCCCACGCTTTTTTACAATGAAATTAATTTTCTTTTCATAACTTTATTTTTATTTTAGAATTTTAAATTAAAAGTTCTTTTCTTATTTTTAGTTCGATTTGATATTAAAGCGTGTTTTTTTAGTTTTTTTAAACTATATTTTTTTGTGTTTTTGGGTATTTAGTTTTAATTCCGCAATAAGTAGAACCACACTTGGATGCAGTACGCAGGTCCGCAAAAATATGCATAGGTACACAAGAAGCGGTTATAATACCTACACGATGCAATCCAAACCCAAGCTTGACACGTGTCCCGCTTCTCCACGGGGTATCTCAATAGATCTTAGTTTTGTAAAACCCCCAAGGGGCTCAGGTTTCCCCGTGGGGGGTTTTGCGTAGCATGATTATAGCAATTAATGTCTTTTAAGTAGTAAAATAACGAAATACCTAATCATAATCATGATAATAGATAAGTAACTTTTGGTGCTAAGATTTTTATTAACTTTGTTTCACGGCTTTTTTTGCCGACCGTAGTATCCGCTCTTGAATAATGATATTTTTATTACGTTGGTAATTCAGAATATTAAAAAGCAACGTTTTACCAGCCCCTAGCAGTAGTGACTGCTTGTAAGTAACATCAAGATGGCGATTCCTTTGATATATTCTGCCTGTCCTAAAATCCGTAGTTTTGGCCTAATTTACGAGCGATACCTACTCCTTATTACTGGGTCTACTCTCTGACGGCCGAACCCAATAACCTATTTTCCAATAACCTATTCGGACGGGCCCACATCTTCGTTGACGGATCAGAGTAGGCTCCCTGGTTTCATACAATCTTTACTATTGCAAATTAATAAGCTACCTATAATGTTTATGTTTGTAAGTGCGGTCCATTTTAGGATTTTGGGATATTCCTAATAACAGCCTGAAGCTGATCTATTAACGTTTACATGATATAATATTAATATACCACAAATTAACATTCAATTACATACATATACAACAAAAACATCAGCGTTCGCAAGATTTATCGACTACTTTAGATATCGACTGTATTCGTTACATGATGATAATAATAACCTTAGAGGGGAGCAATTGTTATTTAATCTCTTCATGTATGGTGGTGCCCTAGTACTTAAAATGATTTTTATGTGTTTTATAAAACGTTATTAACATTTTAGCGGGATTAGCGCAAAATGGGTTGTCGTGGTTCGGAAAATAAATAACCGTGTATGAGATAGGATTATCAGTTGGTTTTAGAGTACTTTTCAGGTCTGAAAAGTAACCTAACTCAAGGTAGATTTACATGTTTCAACTTATTTAGCTCTATGTATTATTTTTGTGTCTCAAAACGATGAAGGAAAACATCTTGGGGAAACCGGTATGTCCTAAAACCAAAAATTCGAAGACATGTGGAATCTACCTACCCGCACTGGGCCCGCGTGGTGGATTATGGCTCACTAGCTCTCACAGAGAGGAGGCCTGTGTGCCAACAGTGTGGACATTATAAGTACACTTATTAAATAATAAATTCTTCATTGGCATAAATATTTTTGAACAAAGTAGTGAGGCCCTGACACCTGCGCTAGGTATAGTACGAGTACCTGTGTTATAGAAGCCAGCCAATTGATTAAACCTCTACGGGGATCTCATAAAAACTATAGCCTCGATTACAAGGGTGGGCAGTCTCATTGGGTTTTTACATCAGGAATTTTGCAGTAGGCGCCCGTAGTCCGGATTTGTGTACAGTAGATGACAAAAAGCTAATACCTACCTGGGAATATATTTAAATGGCAAAAAGGGACTCCCCCCATACCTCAGCTTCTTCGGGGCGTGGTGTTCTGCTATATATATCTACTCGTCGTATATCTATATCACTACATAGTATAAGAGAAAGTCGCTTCCCTTTCTGTCTGTCCCTATATATGCTTAGATCTTTAAAACTGCGCAATCGATTTTGATGCAGTTTTTTTTAATAGATAGAGTGATTCAAGAGGAAGGTTTATATGTATAATACATGCATAATATAGTAGAGAAACACTGATAATTTTAGAGGTTTCTAATGTAATGTCGTAAATAAACACATTTTTTTGCGCTTACATTGTAAACGCTGGCTGAACCCGCCGAGATAGATCAAAATAATGTACTACAGTATTGTACACCTTAAAAAGGTCTACAAAAAAGTCCGCAATGGTATATGTCTATCTCTTAGGGATAACCCACAATAACCATTTTTTATCCTATACTTTTTACGAGAAATAATGGCTCTAAAATTATCAGTGTTTCTCCATTGCACCCGTGCGAAGCCGGGGCGGGTCGCTAGTATATTATAAATTAATGTCTCTTTTCATGTCTGTCTTTGTGACCGCCTTGTTCTTCTTATTTACGCAACTGATTTAGATGCGGTTTTCACCATGTTTTAGAGACATTATTTCGGAAGGTTAATGTGTATAATAATGTTTGATCATCTCGTAAAAACAGTGCCAAGCAGACCGTGTTGCTAGTGTCTAATATAAACCTTCTTTCTCAGCCCCCCACGAGGACCTTCAATTCCACAGCGGGGGGCGTGTCCAAGGGAACCTGCAACCTGAACAGCTGCGCTATCAGCGTGGTGCTACCAAGAAACTATAACACGAAACTGTCGTTCACTTGTGAGGTCTCTACCGAGGGTCCCAGGTTTGCTGTTGTCAAGCAAACCAAGAATTTAACTGTGGCTGGTAAGTTTCCTAACGACATTTTATAGAAATACTAGTTTTTGCCCGCGCTTTCCGATCCTTAAACTATTTATTTAAATGAAAATCACGACTATCACTATCACTAATACAAGGTTAGCGAAAATATTGTGTAGAATAGCGTTTTCCAAGATATTTTATATTCTTAAATCGAATGATCGATTTTCCCACCCGTACGCAAAATACGCGCATTGACGTGGAGTTGGGGACACCAGCCCGTGTTACCTATTACCTATTCTTAAATTAAAAAAATATAGGTATATATATATATTACTTACGAACTTATTCAGAAAAGTGTAAGTCTAAATATAAAATTATCTTTTCTAGCTAATCGAAACTTTCTAAGAAACAATTATTTTATTAGTTTTTTTCTTAGTTGGTCCTTCTTTTTGTGACTGTCTTTCTTCTCCAGACTTTAATTTTAATACTTCAAGCAAAAGTGTTTTTAAACAATTATTAATTTTGTATTACCGCGAAAACATTTAGCACTCATTCTGTGTGCTATTTTGAAGCTACGTGTTTTTCGCAACTCAACACAATGTTGTTGCATCAAAGTTGTGCAACTTTTGTTTACCTCGATTGTGATGCTTTAAGTAATTATCCAACATAAATTTTCCTCACACAGTGACGTTAAAAGAAGACCCAGTGGTAACAGGTCTACCTGGCACCGTTCAGCTCGGTGAGGACGTGCTGCTCAACTGCACCACTCAGCCAGCGATGCCGCCGGCCAACATCGTGTGGTACATCGATGGGCGGCCTGATAGGGTAAGTACATCAGGATTTGAAACACGTTTTGTAAAAATTCTTACACCATCACTAAGGGAAGAGTAGGTAACACTTCTATCTGTATATTGAAGGTTTTACTTTTACTAATTCATCACTAACAAGCTCAGCCGAAATACGTCCACTGCTTGACTTATCCCAAGGTCGCGCTGCGATTTTTCGCGCAACGTATTTTCAACGCAATACTTAGCGCTGAGAGTCGAAAATCTAACAGTGTATTTTTTGGCGCGCTGGGATGCGCTCTGTTGGATTCTGTGCTCGGCTCAACACCGGGAGTTGAAAATCTGGTACGCGATATTTTACGTCCGTGCGAACGTGGGTTTAGCCCTTTCGCAAGCACCACCACTTCGACCTGTTCTATGCTTTCTGCAACGAGTCGATTAAAATGAAATGAAGTTGTAACTTGGTCGAAAAGTAAGAAAATTAAGAACATCTTCAGCGTGGGTTCCGCTGGATTCGGGAATCGGTTGTTGTGGCGATGCTTGGGGGAGGCCCATGTCTGAATGAGGGTGATAATAGGCCAAATATAACATTATTACTACAAACAGTGGAAACGTCGGAACACCCTAGAAGGTGATGCAAGTCCACAGACCATATTGGTGAATTACATTAAACCAAAAAGTGTAATACTCGTAACCTGGACGAAGCAAGAGAAGTATGTAAGGACAGTAACAGGCGTAGATTCTGTGGATGAACTACTTGTGTATATTATTGAATGTATATAATATACATTCAATATTATTAATTTTTAATTTTCCGTACGCAAAATACGCGCATTGACGTGGAGTTGCGGACACCAGCCCGTGTTACCTATTATTGAATGGGATCCTTTACATTGCCAACAGACAGAACTCGGGCTGTTGAACAATACACAAGTTTCTTCCGCCAACGACTTCGGCCTCCGGTCGAGCTGGCGAGCCCTACGGCTGCGGGTCGCCACGTCCAAAGGCTACATGGCCTTGCGCTGCGAGGCGACGCAGCCCACCTGGCCCCCCTACATGAGGGCCGCGAATGCGACCCTGGTAGTTGCACGATCGCCGCATTTGTCTATGTTTACAGCTGCAGGTGGGCTAATGCATTTGTGATGGTCACTAATTTCAAGTATGACATTTTGTACTGTTTTAATAGATATTTATTGTGAGATGCCGGTGCAAAACATAGGTATCTTTCAAAATTAGATGAGACACCTTGCTTTGCACCACATGTAAGCTAACTAGTTACCACATAGTTATTACGACAACTCGTTTCCTTCAAGCGACTAATTAACATACTATGCTACCCTGGTACTCTAGTAGACGTAATTAAGACACGGCGGAGATGACTTGCATTCCGTTGGTGAAAACCGCTTAATTCTCTTGAGGGTTATTTGTCTAATTTTGCAAAGGGTTTCGAATAGCGATAAGTTTTCGAGTCTGCTCGAATTTGTTGGAGGTTCGCAACTATTCGAGAACTCGCGAAATACTTGAGCTGCTGAAGTTTGTCTGTTTGTCCTTAACATTTTGAGCATACAGTTTAATTTGGTGCTGATATTGACAAAATGATAGCGAGAATTTACTTTTAGAAAGGTACTCAAAGCAAACCTATTCGGCTTACATCCCACACACACGGTGTATTTTCATCCATAAATTAATGAGTCGGTCGGACGTGTACGAATAGCAAACGCTAAACAGTTTGTGTGCGTATGATCTGTTTTATTTAAAGTTTGTGCGCGTAACTATTCATACCGACACAGCTATCCGTGAGTGTGGGATGTAAACCGAATGGGTTTACTTTGTGTACTTTTTCATCCATCATTTACAAAATACAAACTTTTGATAAAACATTTTTATTGTTTGCACTGTTCATGCAGGGCAAAAAAAAACTGGCCAGTTATTTCACACGCACTCCAACAATTTTATATAATATATAAATGACGAACAATACTTTTCATTTTGCAACTAGTAACGGTAATGGTCCAATTTTGGCTCGGCATAAAATTCAGCATTTCAAAGAGCTCGAGCAATGTGCAATTTCTTGCTCAAATGGATGATCAATGGAGTAGGAGCAATTATGAGTTAACATGACCGCACATGATTCTCGTATAACTTCGTCTCGATAACAAATCTGTTATTGGTTGAATGACTTTCCCTGTTATCAAAGAAAAGTTAATAGCCCGAATGTTCATGGCTCAATGAGCGAAGAAATGTTACAATTGATAGTTTGTGATTTTGAATGCTATTGTAAGTTTTGCATAGCGTATAACGTACTCTGGTAGTTTTTTTTTTTTTTAAGGAATTAGGCCATTTTGTTGGCAAAAAGCGAACTGCCCACGAGCGTAATCCTTTACATTGCATAACTAGCCTATAACGTTCCCACTGCCGGGACACAGGCTTCTATGGGGGGGGGCCATAATCCACCACGCGGGCCTAGTGCGGGTTGGTGGATGTCTATGTCCTAAGACAGCTGATTTCCTCACGATTTTTTTCCTTTACCGTTTTTAGAGCATTTAGTGATAAAATGAAATACACCAAGTAAAGTGTCTGGCTGGGTTTGAACTCACGACTTACAACTCGTAAGTCTGATCGTCCCACAGGGCCACCACTGCTCATATCCTTAAATTGGCTATACCTACCTACCCACCTAACCTATTTTTCTTTCTTTATTTCTATGTTGTTATTACCCAGTTGGCTACAACTTTACCGAACTATCAATATTATACCCAGCATTGAGATTTGTGTAGGTGTTATCCCCGGATGAACCACAAGCCGCAAGCGAACCTTTTTAGGGTTGCGTACCCAAAGAGCGCCAACGGCTCTATTACTGAGGCTTCGCTGTCCATCCCCCCGTCTATCACAGGGTTGTATCTTTTGATTCGTAATAGGTACACACTTGAAATTTTCACAGAGTATGTATTACTATTACGGCTATAAAAAAAAAGTTATTTTAATTATTAATTTAATATTTAACCGCCCCTCTGTAGTTTTTAACTTTATACCATACTAGCGACCCGCCCCGGCTTCGCACGGGTGCAATGGAGAAACACTGATAATTTTAGAGCCATTATTTCTCGTAAAAAGTATAGGATAAAAATGGTTATTGTGGGTTATCCCTAAGAGATAGACATATACCATTGCGGATTTTTTTGTAGGACTTTTTAAGGTGTACAATACTTTAGTACATTATTTTGATCTATCTCGACGGGTTCAGCCAGCGTTTACAATGTAAGCGCAAAAAAATGTGTTTATTTACGACATTACATTAGAAACCTCTAAAATGATCAGTGTTTCTCTACTATATTATGCATGTATTATACATATAAACCTTCCTCTTGAATCACTCTATCTATCAAAACAAACCGCATCAAAATTCGTTGCGTAGTTTTAAAGATCTAAGCATATATAGGGACAGACAGACAGCGAAGCGACTTTGTTTTATACTATGTAGTGATGAGAAACCTTAAATATTGTACCGTGGTACGAAACCCTTTGTTGTGCGAGTCCGACTTGTACATGGCTTTTTTTTCTATTGAATACAAAAGCCACTAGTATAAAAACAAAGGTCATTTAGGTCTTTCAATTTGGCAGAATGAACTAACCATCATCCCTTTGTCCACAGGTTCAAGCTCAACCAAGTTGGATGCAACAGTACTGATACTCGCGTTCTGCATCTCAGTACATATATTTTCTAAATACAGTGCCTTGAGTGAAGTCTAACCGATGCTGTAGGTGTCAGCATAAGTATCGAGCGATTAGTTTAGTTAGATAACAATTTATGTCACGACAATGTTTACACGGGGAGAAAAAGCAGAAAATAATTACTTAAAAGTCTCGTGAGAAGAAGTTGCGCAACATTGTTGCAGCAGCATGTGGTAAAAATGTTGCTAACAACATTTACGGTACAGTTTGAATATGAAACGTGGCCAGCAACGCAAAAATAATGTTGCTGTAACAATGTAGTGCAACTTGTGTTTTATTAATGAGGGTTAATAATCGAGACAAAATGGATGACAAAGGCAAAAAAGATGAGAAAAAAAATTACTTTAAAAGGCCGGAAAAACACTCTCTGGATGTTAAAGCGGCTTTAATTGACAATGTTCTTGTTCACAGTAACATTTTAAAATTTAAAAGGTAACTGAGAGCTCTTCCAATCGGCCCTTTCCTTTGAATTTTGACGCTCCGTAACTTTTCAGTTCTGCACCAAGAAATGAGGAAGCGAGCTTTAACCGAGGGGATAACTTTTCTACAAGAGACAACAAATCAACAACAAAAAAATGACTGGGCGTTTTTAATCATTTCGATCTGAGAGATGAAATCAAATAAACAGGCTGAAATATATGAGCCTCCCTAGAGCCGGGAAAGCGGGTAACAGAAATCATTGGAGAAACATAAGCAACTTTTGGATTTCCATTTCAGATCAGTTTCTTCACAATAGTACAAACTCAAGCTACTTTTCTACTTTTGACGTTTTCCATCATCACTGTCTTAGCTTCCGCTGTTCGCCTGGTACTTCGCAAGCGACGTAAAAAGCGCAATTAGACGCGGAATGAAACGTTGCCATAGTTTAAAACTACCATAATAACACTATTATTCCAAGTGCTACTCACAGCAAATGGTAGCAGTTATAGTATTTTGTGGAAAAAATCACAAAAAATCGGGCCCTGACAACTTTCCATCCTTCCTCGCTGTGCTCTCTCTGTAAACATAGGTATAATGTTCAAGTTTTGTAAAGAAAGCACGCCCCATCTGCAACAAAAATAAGCTTCCGTAAAATTGTACGTTTTATCAATCCCAGTCGACATCAAAGCATTTCACTCGTAAATAAAATCTCAATTTATAAATATTTATATCAATACATGCTCCACGCTATGCTGGAAGTATCAAAGAGTATCCGTATCAATTGTATCCTCGTAAATACATAACACGAACAAATTGTAGTAGCATTCAGGGATCTTTTATTTCCTTATACCATTTAACATTTATGAAATCCTGGTACATTGTACAATCAAATGCGATATGACTATCTTTTAGCGTGTAAACATTGTAAAGCGCAGCTGTATTCTGTCGTTTGTGTAAAATTGCAAAGTATATGTGATAAAAAGCGTATTTTTCATTTTTGATGGTAAAAGGTTCGGCCATTATTGAAACTTCGTCATTTATAATATACACTACCTTAATTACCTTGGTGGTCAAGATGTGTGATCCTAAATTGCTTTTCATTTGGCGAGCCAGTACCAAGACGGACCACTCGAGTGCCGGTGTCGGTAGGCTGTGGCGCCACTAAGTGCCACGACTGACCAAATTGGTTCTTCTAGCACTAGACGTAATTTAATCTGTAGTGCCGAAATCTCCGGACGTCATAAAATAGATTGAGTGTTGACTATTTGTAAAGATCAGCAACAATCAGAGTTTGGCTCTTCGAGTGTTAGAGAAGATCTTTGGTAGTCATCATCAGTTCAATAATATTATGAATGAGAAATATAATTATTTTGTAGTTCCTTAACTGGGACAGTTACTATCCTTAGGCTTCTGATTGGATATTCTAGCCAAATTTGATCGATGCCTGAAAGCTAGTTTCTCTAGATATTTATTGTAAACTATGTAACAAATTCAAATTAGTTTGCTCGAGTTTGTTTGAAACCTACAAGGCTACGTGGCGAAATTATAAACCCCTATGTCAATGTCATTTATCAAACGTGAAGTACGTATAACCTATGTACAAACCCCTCGAGCTTAAGAAAGAGACTGTCACCCAGACAGATATGAGTGACAGAGAAGAGACAACGCTCTACCGATCTAAATTTTTCCTCGAACTCGTCTCGTATTGTGTCATGTTTATTTACTGTAATATTTATTATTAAAGGCTTTTTTTTGCAGTTTTCATCTTATATAAAAATCCAAATAAAATTTCAACCACATGGCACGCTCGAAAAACCAACATGGAGTAAAACATCGCATTGCAAAATATATGTTAATATTTGAATGAGTTTGCACCGTCCGTGTGTGTCCGTATTCTGTAACAGCCTTTGCAATGGAGCTGGGAATGCGAAGCTCAATCCTTTGTCAGGCCCAATAAGCTTTTAGAGCACTTTGACCGTGCCTGCCTACTGTTTACTCGCAATAACGCGCTGTTTTCGGTTATCACGTTCATATTTGATGTGATAAGACTTTTCATGGGGGTCCGTATGGAAGTTTCGAAGTAGACGGCAGAGATTTGAGTTAGAAGTTTGTTTTTGTTTGTTTCCCTGGAAGGAATCGTTTGAAGATGTGTTTTAGATAGGCGTTAATGTAAAAATAATGCTCAGTAAATTGTAGATAAGAAAGCGATGTGGCAAAGTTATGTTGGTATGGAATCATTAATATTTTTAGAACTAGAAACGGCAGAACACAGCTTCGTAACTTGTGATAGATAAATTGTAATAAAAAATGTCGTAAAATAAAATTATATTATAAAATCAATTATTCTATAAATAGCAAGCACTGAATTTCGATGTTTTATGTCACGAGAAAAAATAAAAATTTGTAAGTAATATTTACATATGTTGGAAAGGGGCTGATGCGAATACGATTAAGTTAATGTAATGTACAGACTAAGGCAGGGACAAGTTGTGTTGACAGTTAAGCATTAAACTTATATATGCTTAACTTATGCGTTAATTTCTTAAATCGTGAGTTAAGTTGCAAAGCCTTCAAGTATCTGTGCAAGGAGGAAAAAAACATAATATTATACATAGAAAATGTTGAACAAAAATTGAAACAAGTATTCCCTAGACATTTAATTATGGATAAACAGCTTGTGTGCTTTACTTATTGTAATGGAATGACATATTCATTTTTTTTAACCAAAGTTAGATATTTTCCAGGTCCTTACTAATAGATACAGGGCCAAATTAAATTACCGAAACTCCGCCGATGTGATGGGTGTCGATATCTAAACGTAATAAAGCAAAAAAGATATGATTTAGATTTTTTTATGGGTTCATTGACCTCTGTATTATATAACTTGAAATATCATTTTATAAAAATCTATTTTACTGTCTAATCTTCACGGAAGTGGTTGATATTGACATCTAAACACGATAAAAAAATAAAAAAATTAACAAATATTTTTAATTTTTATTTTAAATAAATATATATTGCTTAGATATTGATACCTATCACGTCTGCAGAGTTTCGCTAAATAATTTAATTTTACCCTGTATATCCATACACCACAGGAAATTAAAAAAATATAGTGAAATAAAATAAAAATGATTCAAAATTTATAACTGCTCGTGTTAAAATTATTCATAGTTTTTCTAAAAACCATGTTTGTTGTATCATGTGAGTAGGTATTACTATGACAACAGCTTCAATCCGCTTGCTACACTGTAAATAGTGTTTTCATTTTTATAAAACAAAATGTATTGAAATCCTCTTTTAATAATTCCCTGTGATATTCCATATTTTGTATTTTTGTACCGCCGCCATCTTGTGCAACTGTCAACACGACGCTGTCAAATTGTTGTTAGAATACAAATGTTAAATAAATTATTTGTACGTTGTTTAGTTTTATGCAACGAATTTATTACTTTTTTGTATTTTCATATTGTTCTAGGGTTTTTGTTGCTGTTTTCTCATTTTATTTATGTCTATGAATTATCATGTTTGAAACAATGTAATAATCTCCTGCTAGTTTAGAAGTGCAACACTGTTTTTTTCTGTCTATACTAATCCCGATGATAGAGTAGTCAATGCAGAATCGAATTTATTTTTATACCTTTCTAACAACCAATAAGATGAGAAACTTACAATAAAGAATAAGCTACCAAAAAGTTCCAATAACGTCTATGTACTCCATCACATGATACCTTTTTCGTACAAAAGTCATATTCCAATGAGTAATGGCGCAGGCAGCTTATCTGCGTTCAAATTTCGAATAACTCAAATATTGTTAATACGTTTTTTGTCAAATGCTTTAAACTGGCTGGAAAATGACGTTTGTTTCGAATAAATACGAAATGCGTATTTATTAAAAATGCATCTTCTTTTTAGTCGCTACAGTTGCATTGCAGTAAGTAAAGGCTTTGAATTGTGTTGTTCCATAATGTACGGTTTGATAATTCCTAACGTGAAGATTTTGTCGTAGACGTCTACGTCCACTTCCATGATATGGTAATATGTACACGTTATAGTGGACGTGTATCGTCAAGCATATATTTTCTTAGACTTTACTTCCATTATGTTATCGTGATGCCGTGACGTGGACCTAGACGTCCACGGTAATATTGTCACGTTAAAAATCATAAAAGCGTGCAATAGGTATGTAAGTAATCACTTTACATTGACGATTCAACGTCACAATTTCGCATACGGTCCACTCATTTCTTTCTAATTAAAACGTACATTTCTTCTGCAGTTGGCTACCTATTTATCAGGAGAACAGTTTATATGAGTAAGTCACATTAATGTAGATTATAAAAAGATGCATTTTTTTTTCTTCTGTATTTTTCATGTCCTGACGTTCCTAAATTTCTTCTATAGTATATAGTATAGTATATACTTTGGTGCCAAATTCTAGGTATTTGTTAATAGTAAATCACTCAAATTCTAGTCTTAGCATTTTAAAATGTTTTTCACAGCCGAACAGACTTAATGCGCGAGGGGCAAAAATAATTGTGATTCATTTGCTTTCAGACGATGAAAATTTAAAAAAAGCATCTAAAAACGAAACAAAAATATTATGCGAGTACTGTAGGTTTTTTAAATAAAAACTCCATAAAAAAATAACGGGTGTTAAAATACTAAAACCTGAAACACAGCGATTCTAATTTTATTCCCAAAATAATCTAATTTTAATATTTTTCACCGCACAGTTGCGAAAACGCAGATTCCCGAGTAAAATCGTAGTGACGTCATCAAAATTCATGAAACCGAACAATCCCGAACGTAATGTGATTTAAAAACGACTGACGGGGCGCGGTACGGGTTTGCGTGACGTCACTACGTGTTACATCGGAGCAGAATTCATGTTATGCTCTCCTTTTATTACAAAATCACTGGCACATATTATTTTGAGATTGTAAATAGAACAAAAAAAAAATAAATGTTTTGTTTGTCTATAATTTACTGAAAAGGAAAAGGTAATTAAGTACTTACATACTTTCACATTTCAAGTGAAAATAAAATTCGTGACAGGTCTTTTACACGAGTATTTACCTACTGCTCAAGTTATAACATTTAATTACCATACCTTAACCTTAATATCGATTTCATATTACTTTGAATTGATAAAACAGTCTCTATACTAAAGTTAACAAAATCTCTTACTAGCCCTCAAAAAAAAAAAAATATGACCTATAAACTTTTTCGCATAAAGATTTTCTCAATACTTGTGACTCCAGACTTTCTCATCAAGGCTCATAAAAACTCCTTAGGACTCACATGAAGCAATCCAGCTCCTATACTCTAGTAAAAAATCTTACGACCTTACATAATAATACTAATGAAGGCATAAACTTGATTTCTATAGCTGAATCCGAATTCACACGTTCGTAACAAGGTCGACAGAGACGAGAATAAGTACAATGGTTCCAAATGACGGGCTCGGAGTGTCGACACATTATCTACGAGATACGTTTTTCACGATGCTTCGTATTGTGTGTGATATTACACCCACACGATCGACATTATCAACGTCGTTCGACTTTTCAATGCCGTAGGTGTACCTAATAGGTTAGGATGCTCAACGGATTAACAGATGCGTTTTGTCGATTTCAATTGAAAAAAAAACGATTGAGTGGGTCAAAAATGAAATTATTTATTATGTAATTAGGATGTCGGAATCACTTTTACACGTCGTATTATAAATAATAAATCAGCTAGATGAGGTCGACGTTTCCTATCTGACTACTCTGAGAAGAAAGGCCGAAACAAACTCAGAGGTCGCTTTTAACCCGTGAGAAGGCGCGCTATGAGCAATTTGCTCACACAAAAATCTAATTCAAAAATTTTTTGTCTTTCCCATGCCACACCAATTCAAGCACTTAAGTACCTTCCTAAATATTCACCCCCTCTCCCCTGAAGCAATTCTCGATCCGCTCAGTGGCGTTGCGACCGCGCAGCAAGGCGTTTGTGGAGGCCGTGTACCAACGTGCGGCAATTTGCTCATCACGCGCCCAGCAATTACTTTGCACCGAACATGTAAAATACATGTGTTCAGTGTGTTTCGAGAGGCACATTAGTGTAGATTTAATGGATGAATAACACTTTTTAGTTTTTGTTATGGAACAGTTTTTATTGTGATTTTTATGAAACGTGCCAAAAAAATTAATTAATACTAGGTTGTTTTGTTATTTGCGTTAGAAGTTGCTATTATGTTCAATAGTTTTGATTAAAATACTTGTTTTCTTACTTACTAAACCTTGTGTTATTTATTTAAATACATTATAAGCCAATAAATATAGAAAGACTAAAAATATAAACATTTTATGATAGTGTGAGCAATTTGCTCGCACGCGCCTACTCGTGTAAGAAAATTAGGCGCGCCTTCTCACGGGTTAAAGTCCAGACATAATCTTGGTGAGATCATGTTAAGACCATGTAAATTGATGTCCGAAATGGTATTTTGAGAAAAGTACCATACAATGATTCAGATATTTCGACGGTACCTAACTTACACTATTAACTTAATCAGGGCGTATGATCTCAGTAGGTACAATTCATATTCTTTTGTTATGAAAACATGAAACTTCTATTTCTTCAAAGAATTTCTTCTCGCAACGTTATAAAAACAATGTGAACTATGAAATGTAGTAGTTTCAAAGTTTATTCACCGAGTTTTCCTTGCTTATAACATCGCGATATTACATTGTCCCCAAGAAATGCAAAGGAGAAACGATTTCAGCTGTTTCAAACAATTTAATGCAAAGAATTCTTCTGTCACTCGTCGTGCCAAAATATTATAAATATTAAAGTTATTATTGTGTAAATTGTATATAAAATTAATGACAGCTAGGTAGTTAAAAATGTCTAAATTTAATAAATCTATGAAAATCTATTGACGACTCTTTTTGTGATTTGTTTTAAGTAATTGGGAGTCCTTTTTCACTGTGTTCATACTTAGTTAATAATGGTAAGCTCATTAGTACGTTTTTAATTAAACAAAATGTCGGTTGCTCTGCCATTTCAATTCAAAGAAAATGTTAATTATATATATATGTTTACTTTTTTAACGTTTTTTCAGTACGCACGTTTCGTTTCTATCAAAAACTTTAGCTTTTGTAGAACTAGCTTTTATAAATGAACGTTATAAAACTATTATTATAGTTACAATAATAGTTTTAATAGGTACTGCTGCAGCTGTATTCTTTTAATCTCCCAATTTATTTAAAATAAAATATAATTGTAATTTAATTTTCACGTGACTTTGTAATTTCATTTTATTAGTGATCGTCCACGTTGTATAAATATTGGTCAATTTTGAACACTATCAAAATATTCTGTGATACATTTGTTTGTTAGTTTAATATTGCATTAAATATAAATATATGTAAAATATTAATATTGTCATTGGGTGTAACGTTCTTAATGGCGATAAATAAATGTATTTAATGAATAATTTGCATTTTTATTTTATCACACCTGTTAACAGCATCATTACTTGTTAAAAAATAAAGTTGGTAGAAAGGGCTAGGTTGGAAGTTTTAAAATTTTCCATTAACACAAGCGAGATGCAACAGCACGATATGCTCTGTAAAAATAATACTGCCGAGAGAAACTAACAAATTGCAAAACAATTGCAAACACATTTATCCACAGCATCTCCGAACACAAACAACATTCATTCTTCCGCATTTTACAGGTAACTAAAAGTATATTTTTACACAAACTCAGCACTGCAATTTTTATCCCATTCATACAAATATTCTGAACGGTACAATAACACGGAATCCCAAACCAACCGCGTATTAGAAGAAAAGGGGACGCTAGCAACGATTTACGGGTCGAGAACTCCGAATAGAGCGGTTTTTTATCGCAGAGCTACGTCGCTTCATGTTCCCCTGGTATTTTTTTTCTACCGCACACACACACATACACAGAATAGGATTTAGGTGGTTCAAAGAACTTTAAAGGAGTGGGACTCGTCGCATTGTCTCCTAGTTCTTATGTCGGCCTGGTATGTTTAATACGTAAAAGACAGAAACAGGTAAGTCCCCACTTTACTCGAAATTAAAACAAAGGAAAATTGTATGCAAAAAAAGATACCACACACAGTTCCTTTTGAAACGAGGATGAAACTTAAAAAAAAAATAAGGAAAAAGCATTTTTCATTGGGAATAAAACGGAAGCTTTATTATTTTACAAGCTTTTATTTAGTTTCACCTGTCCCGTTGTCTGTATGTCTGTCTGTCGGTCTGTAATCATATCTTGCAAGTTAAATTTGATCCACTTCCCGGTGTCCGATTGAGCTGAAATTTTGCATGCATGCATAAATTGAATGACAATGCAATATTATTATGACATAGAGCTGATCTGATGATGGAGCTGGAAGGTGGCCATAGGAACTCCGTAATTAAACGACGCAACCCCATCGAGTTTGGGCTCGTTTAATTCGTCTTGACGAGTACTTTGATACCAAATGGTAACCAGGGTCTGATGATAGAACTGGAAGGTGGCCATAGGAACTCCGTAATTAAACGACGCAACCCCATCGAGTTTGGGCTCGTTTGATTCTTCTTGACGAGTACTTTGATACTAACACGCTTTTATTTATAAAATCGGGACTGTGATAAAAACGGGAAGATTTAATAATTAAGGTGTAAAGTTTTAGTATTAAAAATATATACATAGGTACGATATGGAATTATTTTGTCGTAGACGAAGAAGCTTAATTATCGTTAAAGGTTACAATGAACTTATAAAGTGTTATACTTATTTCTTTTTAGACTTAATTTATTTTTAACTTTTTAGTTCATTTTACTAACAAATAATAAAAGCTTGTTTTTAAAAAAGGCTTTTTTTTTCTTTAAATTTTTTTCTTTATATCTGTGAGAACCGGATAATTATTTTCTTTAACTTCCCCCGTACAATTTCAACCGCGTGACTTGTCACACATGCTTACTCGTCGGTAACATGTAAACACGTTGTGAGTAATTAATTCTCGCTCAACGTGATAGCTATGCGCTTACCACCGCAGTACAGTACAGTAACTTACTAAGTTCGGAATTTATCATTAACATGTGTTGGAAGTGAAGTGAACTTGAAGGTACAAGGTACATGGTACACGTTTGATGGTTGAATTTCGTGGTCTTTTAGTACGGGGATTTGAATACCTAAACGCACTGGCTTTAAACTCGTTGCATAGAGGCTCTTTAGTTTAGTTCTAATTCTAGAGTGCTCTCTCATTATCCAAAAGGTACCTACTAATTACCCACTTGCATTTGTATTATGCACAGAATTGAATTTCACTGTTTCTTAACGCAAATTGAACGTGTCATTCGAGAAGCTCTTCTCGCATTATTCATTCCTAGTCCAACCAATTTCTTACTAGATGAAATTAGCGATTGACCTTTAGTAGATTTTCTTTGTTGGCCGTTACAATGAGTGATCATCAGACAGCCATAATGATCTCTCCCGTCGAATAGATTATTTATTGACCACGAAATGATACTATTACCACACAAGAAAGTTTCAATAGCTTCTGATATTATTGTTATAATCCCCTAGGCATCTTTTATCTCATTGATTTGAGAGAAGAAGAATTTGGAACAAATCATAAATCAAAATCAAAACAAAGCAAGTAGGTATCTTAGGCAAGTATTTTTTACCTTAATGTCGATTCCCTCATTGGCCTTTTTTTTTTTTTTTTTTGGGTGGGAAATTATCAAATAACTTCTCCCGTTCTGGGCGGAACGGGAGGGTGTGTCAGACTTTTACTGACTAAAACCCACCCGTGTTCCTTCAGGTGCCTGTGCCAAGGGCTACGGTAACTCTTTCGAACAACCCGCGACCCAGGCAAACATCGGCCCCAGTGGGCCCCGTCCCTGCTGACATCTCTTTGAGGCGCGCGTGGAACACAACGCGCCGTCGACCCGAGCCTGGTCCTTACCAGACGGCGAACTGCCCATTGCTCGCCGTCTGCTCCCTCATTGGCCTAAGCTTCTAATGTAGGAACTAAAGTAAGACCGCTAATCAGACGTTTAGACGTTCGTCTTGGTTTGCAGAACTCAAGACTACACTTCGGTAAGCACAAGACAAGTTAACCTCGACAATCGATCCAAAGTTGCTACAAGCCAAATATTCTGACGCCAGATATCCCTAATTACATCATACCTACATGCCAACCCACATCAGTGTAAACATCTAAATTGCGTATATGGATTAAATTCATAATAGTATTAGGTACATAAGTTACATGATAATAGAATCCGTGACGTTTTTGTTAAAGTTGTTGGAAGGCACAAGGCGGTCTCTTTATATGTTCAAATCCTTCAAAGCTGGATGTCGGTTCCGGGACTATAATATCCGAATCCGCATACCTTAGGTACGCGAAATCGAATTAATAATGAGAAGGGTCAGAATCTCTTTGATAGTCCGTTTTTGTTAAATGTGGAAGTGCAGAAAAACGACAGAAATATTATCAATTTAATTTAAAAATATCTGTACTTACTGTGTTTTATCTCGTTTCATTCACAAGTAAAATCTTTTATTTATAACCAGCACCTTAATTACGTAACACATTATAAATCTCATTCTGAATAATTTTGAAGGAATAATCCATTGCTTCATTATGTTCGAAAAATGTGTCTGCGCAATAACGTAAATAACGCAATGAATGTGGTTGAACTGTCAAAATGAAACCCATTGCGAGTTAGAGTCATACACAACTAGCCCGCAGGCAATATTGGTAGGGGTACTGTCGCAAACAGGTACAGTACAGCTAGTACACATTTTTATCCTAAGGCTAACATTTTTAAAACTAACTAGCATCTTTCCTGGAATTTACCCAGCGTTGTCCATGCTTTGTTTTCATATTCTTCGGAAAATGTTATTTTAAACATTATACCGAAGTAGGTAGGTACATTACTTTAACTTTTCTACGCAAATATTTTGCTATTTTATACCACATTCCTATTTTCCCTTTGAACTTTGAACATTGTAAGAAGTCTACGATGAAAATCTTATCCATATATCCGCTGGATTGGGTTAGGTACCAAAGAGTGCGATGTTGCGCATACATTTTTAAATTTATTGCTAACCAACTTGACTGCCTCTATAATGCAACATGTGTGGCGGTATTCTGGACGTCTTGGGCAGTTTTGCTGCGATACCGAGAGGGGTCCGCGGCTAAGTAATAACAGCCACACAGGCCGATCGATCAGGTGAAGCTATGCTTTCCGCGGTTGGTACGTAGATGTGTGACCATCTTTACATACCAATACCCCTCCGTGCATCGGAAAGCACGTTAAGCCGTTGGTCGCTGCAGTCATTCGTGGATCTTTGACAGTCGTTTCGGGTGGTCAGCAGCCCGAAAGTCTGACAACCAGTCTCACCAAGAGGCATCGTATTACCCAGTAACTGGGTTGTGGATGTCAGATAGGCGATCGCTCCATGTTAAATACTGATATTCAGCTGCATCTGGTTAGACTGGAGGCCGACTCCAACATAGTTGGGAAAAGGCTAGGCAGGTGAGATGATCGTTTTACTATCGGTACATACTCGTAATCGGGTTTAAATCGAATTTGTAGTAGTTTCTATGTATACTTGTTTTCTTTAAAAGGATCATTACCTCATTTCTTTTTAAGGGATAATAATAGAGCAATCAAATCACGGAGCAGTGGTGAGCCAATGGTATCGGCCCCAACTTACGAGTTGTAGGTCATAGGTTTGAACCCAGGCAGGCATTTTACTTTGCGTATTTTATTTCATCACTACTGCTCTCAAAACGGTGATGGAAAATATTGTAAGGAAATAGGCGTGTCTTAGAACCAAAAATTCGAAGACGTGTTACATCCACCAACTTGCACTGGGCCCGTAAATTATATGCCCATTCCCTCTTGAAGAGGGAGGCTTGTGTTCCAGCAGTGGGAATATTATAAGCTAATTTTGATATATAAGTATATTGGTCTCATCAAAACGAATCATATGACCCAAGACTCAAGGGGTTTACTAGAAGCTACTGAATAATTCCACTATCTATCTCCTGGCCCTATCATCAGACCTTCGTAACCAATCTTAGTCTATTGGACTCGTTAAAACAAATCATATGAGCCCAAACTCGAGGGGTTTACTACAAGCCACTGAAGAGTTCCACTATTCACCTGTTGGCTCCATCTTCAGTTCTACTCTAAAATACCAAATTATTGTATTGTCATTGGTCTTTGATACGTGTGCAAATCTTCAAGTTAATCGGATGCCTTGAAGTTGGTGAAAATTACGTTGAAAGATTCCGTTACATAGATACTCGTAGATAGATAGGTGGGGCTAACAAAAGCGTGTATTTTTTTTGTGCGACGTGATATTGGGTTTTTTTTCTATCTGGATTTTCTCAGTAGCAGCACGGGATCTAGATTTGTGCCCGTTAGATGGTAATAGACTCGTACCCTATTACGTGGGGCCTATAAATCATCGGGGCGAAGTGTGGGTGTACTATGCGTACACTTCTGCCCAACCCGTTAGGGAAACAAAGCGTGATGTTATGATACGTTATAAACCAATAATGGTAACCAAAGAAACACTAATTAAAGACCTTGTCAGGCCAAAGTCGTTTACAAGATGTTGTGTTGAAACGCTTTTAGGAAAATAATTAAACAAAAATTACAATTAATTTGTGAACAATTAGGGACTTCAATAAATCAATCACTGAAGATTTTACTAAGAATTTTAGCTGTTTGAGAGATTTGGTTTTCGGTTATAAATAAGAGGCAATGTTTAAGGAAATTACTAGGGTATCATAGAGTTAATGAACCGACAGTGAAAGTTTCAAAAATACTGTCTGTTCAAAAATTTTAGCTAGATATTATGTAGTAAAGTTATATCTATATGTTTTTTTACTGCATGCACATAAATAATAAAATAAATAAAGCGCTATCTAGGTAAGATTTTTACCACGAAATGAGCTAACTATTGCTATTCTTAATTAATATTTTAATGCACTACAGAGCGATATTTCATAATTACACTTATTACTCGTAATATTAATAAAATAATCAACATAGCAAAATATTAGGTGAATCAAACATAAACAGGACTTTTTTTATTACTGGTCGCTGAGTGAAGTGACGCGCTTCGTGCTGTTGTATGTGTTAGGGGGGATCATCTAGGGGAGGGGGGTATACTGCTCCGGCTCACTTTAGTTTATTGCGCGCCAGTAGCATCATGTATGAGCAGGAGGTATATAAGTCTGTTGAGCAACGACTTATCATAATTTTTTCAACACGGGAGGGCATAAAACCTTCCGAAATTTTGCATCCATTGACTCTACAGTTTGATAAGAATACGCTTTCAAGAACTCAAGTGTGGGAATGGCACAAAAAAAATGCTACTGGAGGACGCCATTTTCACACTGACCAGGTAGTGGAATCATTTGTGTGCAATTGGCTAAAGGCACGACCGACTACATTTAAAAGAGACTTTAAAAGAGACTGTGACCTCTGAGTTTGTTTCGGCCTTTCTTCTCAGAGTAGTCAGATAGGAAACGCCGACCTCATCTAGTTTAAAAAATATGATTGACATGTAATAGTGTTTGTACAAACCTTCTTACAGAAAATAAATCATTTATCATTTATCATTTATCATTCTTTGATACTGGCATCAACATCATGAAACATCCCCTGCGCTGGGAAAAATGTGTTAATAGAAGGGAAGATTATGTAGAAAAATAAAATATATTCCTTTTTTTGTACAATAATATAATATAATAATACGTAGAGTATAATAATACGTGCGTATTTTTTTTACTTGAGTCCGGTTTATATTTGATCCACCCACGTATTTGGCAGCCATTTCCGACGTTGCCATCTTTCAGGATGCATCCTCTTAAGAAACAGAAGTTAAGGATCCAATATATGACTCGGCTGGTTACTTTTGCTGTACGACTAATGAACGATGGACCCAATAATGACCCATCCAATTGTGTAACACACTTTCTATCACAATCAGAAAGATTTTGAAGGAAATTTCAAATTAACTGTTCATTATGTTTAAAAATTCATTTGCTTACGCCAACGTAAATAACGCAATCAATGTTGTTCAGTGGTCGAAATGAGTGGCATTGCTATTTGTGTGTTGCGCAATAACCCCGCAGGAGATTTTCAAAATAGGATCATGACAAAACACAGTACATATATGTAGGTATGTTCCAGAAAAGCTTCCGGCCGAAGTAACTGACAATCATGTTTCGAGCCTTTTGCCTAGATGTTGGATAGTTTAAACTAATATATGAAGATCAAATATCTTATAAGAAAGAGGAGCAGTGGTGGAAGCGGTCCCGACTTACGAGTTGTAAGTTCGGAGTGTCGTGAGTTCGAACCCAGGCTATTATACTTTGTGTATTTAATTTCATCACTACTGCTCTCAAAACGGTGAAGGAAAACATCGCGAGGAAACCGACATGTCTTAGAAATAAAAATTCGAAGACATGTGACAGATACCAACCCGCATTCCGCCCCCATGGTGGTGGATGATGGTCCAGTCCCTCTCACAGAGAGGAGGCCTGTGTCCCAGCAGTGGGAACATTATAGGCCAATTATGCTAAATATGTTGTAACATTAGTTGTACAAGGGCTAATCAACTAAAATATGTTGTAACATTAGTTGTACAAGGGCTAATCAACTAAAATATGTTGTAACATTAGTTGTACAAGGGCTAATCAACTAAAATATGTTGTAACATTAGTTGTACAAGGGCTGATCTACTAAAATACTTGTACCAGACATTACGTAATATCAGCGGGCTCAAAGTTTTGAACTTTATTCCCAAGTTAGAATCGAGGAGTATCCGAATACCTAAGTTTGTTTGTTGTTCCATTAGATTACAGTTATTTGAATAGCCAAGTTCAACGTGAAAGGTTGTTGGAATAATTTTGTTTCTTACATCAGTTTCTGTAATTTTGTCTACCTTGTCAATTACGGTTTTATTTGAGAATTTCTTCACGAATCGAACATGCTTGTGGTTCAAAGAAAATACGTATATTTAGTACTAGCTGCGCCCCGCAGTTTAACTCGCATTAGTCTCGATACCGTAGGAAAATCGGGATGAAATATATTTTATTTCCTAATCCGAGTCTTTTTTTACCTATATGTCAAATTTTATCTAAAACCGTTCTGCCGTTTTAGCATGAAAGCGTAACAAACAAACACATAAAAAAATATTTTCTCCTTATAATATGTTTAGACATACTAACAGAACGCTAACAAACCTGTCGATCTATTCTGTAAATTTTTTTATCGTAAAAATGTAGGTGAAGCGAGCTGTCAATAGGGTCAACACCTAACATCAAGATATGATTAGAATGACAGCTCACTTCACCTAAGTATTTGCGGTGAGATTTTTACAAAATTGACCGGCTGACGGTAACACAAGTGCGTTTGTTTCACTTCATAATCCACTACTGATCGCAACTATCTCATGTTTTCCTCGTGTCTACCTTGACACCTCCACCTCCCACAATAAGGCTCCAGCATTAATATAAAATGACGTCTCGTATCGCGCGCCTCGACACGGTGAGGTTACCGCCGACTTGGCACGTTTTCGATTCTATTTAAAGCCTCTGAATAGTTAATGGACGGACCTCTAACGGAGCGTTAGTTCAAGTTATCGTGGCTCTACGGATACTATTTAAATATGTATGTCTAGTTAACTGTGAGATAGAAATGGGACATTGTTTCGTTGTGACATAACTGTGTGGAAGGGTTTTTATGTTGGCTTGAAGTTTTATGTTGTAGAGGTATTGATTAGCTGGGTGGAGTGTTTTTGCTGCTGTCTGTCAGTCAAAAGTAGTGCTAAGGGTATCAAAAAATAAGAACCACTTTTGTTTAAATACTAAACCTGCCATTTTTTTTTTGCAGATAGCTAAAAAGTAGGGCTAAAAAGAAAGAAGAAACATAACACAACCTCACGCCTGGTTTCAAGGGTTATGCAGTGGAGTACTTATAGTATAGGACCAAAATTTAGGCATTATATTTTAAGTCCCATGTAGTCCCAATAGGTGACAAGCCTATTACCGTCAACTGGGCACAAATCTAGAGAAATTCCTAACGGAAAAACCCAATAATACTTTGTCCGACCTGGAAAAGCGAATCCAGGACCTCCACATGCTATTTTATTTTCTAAAGAAGTTTCTATGATCATCTTCCTGCTCTATCATCAGACCCTGGGCTCCATCTTGGTATTATCAAGACAAATGCGACGAGGTCAAACACGACGGGCTTTCATGATTAGTTGAGGAGTTCCTATGGCCACATTCTATACAGCATGATTTTTTTACCGTCTCCAAATTTTTACAGGCTGTTCTACCCATGAATATGAACAACTTTTACTATGGGAATAACTCTGATATTACCTACTTGACCAAAATGTATGAAACAGCAGTTTTTGTTTTCGTGATTTCAGAGTTGGTCCCATAGTGAAAGTTGTTCATATTCATGAGTAGAACACCCTGTAAAAATTTGGAGACCGTAAAAAAAAATCATCTAGTATATAGAATTATATTATAATCATAAAAATCTCTAAGTTCATACTCGTATCACTCTACTGAATGGCTATTTCATGAGATCATGACATTTGATGCCAATTCTAACTCAAAAAGATGTATTGCTGATTCTAATGATTATAATTCTATAAAGTCCTATTTTTTACGGTCGCGAATCATATTTTAATCAACATACAACCTGTAAATTCCGAACACGTAAGAAAAAAAAAAAAAATGTTTAATTTCAAACTATTTATTTCAACATGCATACATCAAGATTTATTATTACATGAGGATAACGCTCAATCTCTTTGAGAAGATTATGTGCGCTATCGGGTTTAGGTGTTGTTAAGAGCACTCACGAGTGACACGCGTCGACGACAGAGGCAACGGCAAGCGTCGAGGCGTCTCGGCGGCAACCGACACCTTTTATTTATTACTTTTATTAAAACTTTATGCACAAGTAAAAAAAAAGTACTGTACAAAGGCGGACTTAATGCTTGAGGCATTTTCTACCAGTCAACCTTAGAGCGATGCAGAGACAAAATATGGTAGGTGCAACATACGGGATAGATACCTAGGAAATGACTATACAATACAAGAATTAATAACAATACATAGATATACATACATAATAAACAAAATGAACTCTCTGTAGGAAAATGATCGGTAGAGGAGAAAACGAATCCAGCATATCAGCGCTGGGATGTTACGGCCAACTTCTGACGGATATGTTCACGTGCCTTCACTTTAAAAGATAACCGACTGGTTGCCGTCCTGATGTTCAGTAGGGGCGCATTCCTTTTCAGCGGCAGCGACACTTGCAGTTGCCTTTGTAGTCATTGCATGTCGCTCGTGTGTATGCACACTATAAATATGAAATTCTCGGGCTATCTTAGCGCATCTCCTTAATAATTATTTCTAGAGGAGTTAATGTAGGTCCAAAAGCATTATGTTTATATCAAATTGTTGTTGGTTTAAGCACTTATATTAAACCGTCAAATGCATCACTTATTTCAAATTAAACCATGTTTATCAGCTAAAACATCCATCAAACGAAACAATTATTCAGTTGATAACCTAACCAATGAATTGAAAGATACGTTTGTCCAAATTGGTGGTCGAACAATGCGGAAAACTGTTGAAATAGCTTTGTTTCGAATATTCTACGGGTTTGTTCAATGTGGGTAGCCATTTTTTAAACATTTAAGTGGCTTTAGAGCGTAAAACAACGTTGTCATACGTACGCGTGTGGCGGGTAGTTGGAAATTTAGATTTTTTATTCACATTTTCGTTATGAATATTTTTATGGCTTCAGTAGGTTTTTTGGTGTGCATATTTTTAGTGTTCGCATAATTTTGTTGTGTTTAAAGAAAGTAAGAAAATACATTTATTTAGCACAGACTATAAGACACATAGTACACCTGAGACATACATGAGATAAAAAAAACAAATAAAAGTGTAAAGTCCGATGTAAAAAAAATTACCGGGAAGTTAGTTAAAAGTGTAAAGTTTGTGAGTGTAAAATTTTATTTAATGTATAGTCTACCTATATTTTGGAAAGATCAAACAGTTAATCATTATATCTGATCATTTTAGTAAAATAGGTAGATACCATTATTGTATCAGATAACGATAGGTAAATTCATTAGTGTGTTTATATTCCTTCGCTCTCTTAGTAATACCTATAGCATAAGCATAATCATCTATAATGTTCCCACTCCTGGGACACAGGCCTCTCCTATTCGAGAGGGAGTGGGCCGTAATCCACCTCGCGGACCCAGTGGGTAGATGTCACACGTATTCGAAATTTTGGTTCAAGGACATTTCAGTTTCCTCAAGATGTTTTCTTTCACCGTTTTAAGAGTAGTGGTGATGAAATAATTTACACAAAGTAAAGCGTCTATCAGGGTTCGAACCTACGACCTACAACTCGTATATCGCGGCCGTTACATGGGCCACTGTTCTTCAGTCCTTCTGCTCCAGTAATATAGCGATTGTCAAATTACATATTAAACATGTTGGAATTTCGGTTGAATCAAATCAAAACTCATTTATTCAAACTAAGCTTAGAATCAGCATTTTTCGAAAGTCAAAATTACAAAAGACAGTCCCCCAAAACGCCCGCCCTTCACCACTTCCTAGTGCTTTCGTTGGGGAGAAGAAGTGGCGCAACAAACTCCCCAGCAGCACAGCTGTGTGTTCAGTTGTGTGACGGAGTAGGTATACAACTAAAATTTCGACTTGTTTGCGACGAAGTTGTCGCAAACAAGTACAATGGTACTGCCGCAAAAAAACTAGAATCTTGGCTTTAGTCAATTAAATATTTAGGACCAAAAGTTAACTGGGTCCTAATACAGGTCCTTTTACAACCTACAGACAATTTATGATAATTACTTTATCTAGTCTTATTTCAATTAAAACTTATTGGCTTGAGGCTAATACAGAGTTCTATAGATACGTTTATTTTTTTTTTAATAATTCGTTTTTAATGTCAAATTAAACTATTCGGTTGTTATTACATAGAAATCACTCTATTTTATCGTTAACAACTTATTTCAAACAAATTACCATGCCTTGATTTACGATAAAAAGCTTCAAAGAAACTTGTTATCTACAGTTTACTTCCTAAAATATCTTGAAAGCAATACCGTTAACAATTTTAGGGACACACAATACAGAACAAAACCCATATGTTTTTACATACATAGCTTAGGGGAAATTGAGCCGAACCCACGCTCAATGTAGCGACCACGTGAAAACCCTTTTAGATTACCCTACATAATATACCAACTGAAAACGCTCGGCTCTGCCTGCTTACAAATAATTTTGTAACGTATTCATTCACGTATACTCAGTGTTGTGTTATTTTAGTTTTTTTTATTTACTTACTAGTGGCTCGCTCCTGCAGTGCGATTCTCTAACCATCTCACCGTGAAAATTTAGATGAAGTGAGCGTGGAGTGAGCTGTCAGTGTCATCCCACCTGATGCTAAGGATTGAAAAAGCACACATTTACAATCATAATTGAGATTTCAATAATATTTTTTATGCTAACTCTATTGATCATTTTATATAATTTCAAGGCTAGTATTGTAGTTGCCAAAACATTACTATTTTGTGGGATTTTAATCTAGGAAAAAAAAACAGACTAGTCTTTATATAAGTCCTTATTTATAAGGACTAGTCTAGGAAATACGAGAAAAAAAAAAACAAAATTTATATTCTAAGTTTATTTGATTAACTTTTATTTATATAATTGACTAAGTTTCTGTTTTGCTATTTTATTTTAAAACCCCACAAAATGGTAATGTCTTTACAACTAAAATACTAGTTTTGAAATGATATAAAATGATCAATAGAATTAGCATAAAATATATAATTAAAATCTTGATTATGATTGTAAATGTTTGCCATTTTTGAACTATGATTGTAACTGACAGCTCACTCCCCGCAAGTTTTCACGGTGAGATTTTTTACAGAATCGACATGCTGCTGCTACGTACACTACGGGTGCAACGTACTCATGCGCTGATAAGGTCCAAATCTCGAGATTCCTGTGCTAGAACTAACATAATTTACTACATTTATGTAGATATCTACTAGCTAAGCCCGCGACTTTGTCCGCGTGTTTCTGGTTCCCCCGACCCACCGCGTCGCATCGCATCGCCTGCGCGCGGTATTACTTCGTTTTTGCTAAGCGTTCCCTCTGACCTTTTTGTTTTTGCTCGGCTCCTATGGGTCCTAGCGTGATAGTAGCTTATAGCCTTCCTCGAGAATTGGCCTATCAAATCCAAAAAGAATTATTCAAATGCATAAATTCAATAAGTGGTTGTTGTTCAAACAAACAAACAGTAATAGCGCGAGTAGGCAATGCGATGCAACGGAGTGGGTTGCGGGTAGAAGAAATTTCACGTGAATCAAGTCGCGGGTAAATGCTTGTTACTCAGTTTAGTTTGTTATGCCTATGCGAGTCCCAATAGATATTTTTCCTTTCTTTCTTTCTTTTATTCATCTCAAAGACGTCCACTGCTGGACACAGCTTAGGCCTCACCAGACAGGTGCAACAATGATGCCCTTAATCATTTACCTATAGCAGTCTACTACCGGACGTTTGGCTATTCGAAAGCTCGATCTCGATCTGCATAGCTACATACAAACATTCGATACGTTTCCGTGCCGAATCGAACATCAATCAATGATAAGGAAGCAGTTCGAAGCAGTGTGCTACACGCTGTTCACAAATACGAAACCCGAAAAAATTGATAGCTTAAACCAAATAGATGATCGCTATTCTTCCGACAGCTATTCGGTTTTGGGGACTGGACAAATTAACACTTTGAGTGGAGCAACGTTATAATACGTAAAATTTGATAAACGCTATTTGACACAACGTTTAATCACGTCAGCAAAACATATGTCTTTCTTTAAAGAACGTGTATTAACGGCTGCGGCTTATACTGATTCCTTGAAGTTACGTCATCGCGCCGTATCAGTTCAAATTTTCGGACTGCTAGCGTACATTTTGTAAGGCTACTCACAGACCTTCATTCTAATTACGCATACATTCGCAACGTCATTTATTTTGTATGAGAAATTAGTGCGCCGCGCAACAAACATTTGAATATCCATATGTTCCGCTCAAAGCGTTAACTGAAAAAGTGTCATTTTCGATTCGGAAATCTGTCAAATGGTTGTGATCAGGTCCCATTTCGTAACGCTACTTAAGAGCAGCGTAAATAATAGGAAGTTTTGCACAAATAAGTTTGCGCAAAACTTTCCATTATATCTGTTTTATGATAATTCCTGAAATACGAGTACATACACGTGCCAGCCTCCAGTTTGGCCTTCAACCTTGTGTTACGGTTAGTTTAATTCCACAGGGATACTTACAGCTGCCTATAAAAATTTTCGCTACTATCCACACAGGTAATTTATTTACGAAATGGTTTGTCTGTTTACTACTAAATCGTCTAAATGATTTAGACCTTTAGCAAAAAGATATAGCTCTGCTAACAATGAGCATCTAAGCAAATGCGCAGGAAAATCTAGATAATATGTATAAAGATATCAGTCGTATTATAAATTCAGTTTCATAAAATGTAGATCGGTCTCAGCGATACATGGTACCCTTATCACTTTCCAGCTGTCGCCGAACTGCTGTCACAGATGTTTGGCCTGAAGCAGGTCCTACACTGATAGTGCTTTAAAGCTTAGCTATTTTACCTACGACATTATTTTTGGGAAAGTAAAAAAAATATCTTGGAAATAAAAGCAAAAAGATTTCAAACTAAAAAATTTAAAATTGAAACTGAAAAGGGTTGCCTTACGTTGGAATATAAGTATAAATACACTTGCGTGCAAAGAATTGGCCCACACCATATTCTCTATTTGAGAGACGAAACGTACAAATGTCACTGAATATTTTAATTATTTTATGTTGTGTGAAGGTAGGTAAGATTAAGAATATTTACACATACCCTATACGATGGTTGACCTTGAATGGTGCCAATCCATGCGTCATGTTCGTGAACGGGCTCTTTGTTGCCACGGCTTATTTTATTTTAATTGTTTTTTTATCTTTTCTCCGTACGTTTTCTTTCATTATCTTATCATAGCAAGTTTTTAAAGTTCTGCATCGTTCTCACATGCATAATTTCAACCTTAACGATGTAAATAATATTTTGTAATTTGATTTAAAAGAGTGTCCGTGGAGTTTCTTGCCCGTTCTTCTGTTTGCGCATACTTTGATAAAAGAAATATTTTTGACTAGATCGAATTTTTAATCAGTGAAGTTTGACTAAAGCCTAATTAAATTTAGTTCTGTTTTATTCGACCCGCATAAGCATGCGGGAAATCGCGAACATGCAAACGCGTGTTGATATTTTCTCAAAAATCAATGAATCAATTTTGATAACTCTTTTATTAATGCAATCGACATTAGGCTATTGTTCATTTAACTTTCAACAAGTTCAAATGACAATAACCTAATTTAATTATGTTGTTGGCTCTCAACGGAGTGGGTCAATATTTTTGCACGCCTGGGTATATTAACATTAGCTAGGCTCTCAAATAAAAACGGCGTTGTGCGAGTATGTAGTTCACTATCCAAAACCTAAATAAAACACTTAATTTAATATTAATATTTAGCACATCCTTAATAATCCACATACTAATATTATAAAAATCATAAAAGAACTCAGGAAGTTGCCCTAATTTGCCTCATTTAACCCACTCGCTGCTCGCGCGTGAAAAATCGGAGTGCATGTCTTTGTTCGATACAAAATGGAACAGAACTGACTGAGCCGAATACTGACGCGAACTATTGAACCACTCCGCTGATTAACTCTTAGAGAGCACACTGCCAACGTTTCTGAACTGTTTGCTGTGTCGATAGAGTAGGACATGACTTTTTTTATTACTGGCAATGTGTGACAGTATTAGTGGGGTTGGCAGCTGCTACAGTTTTTTTTTATTAGTAGTATTATGTCTCAATCAATTCGATTTTTTGGTAAGGGAGCTTGCCCGAAAAGTATGTAGGCCTACTACTACCCCAGTTTTTGCTTTTTGTTCTTGATGAATAATTACTTAAAATTTTAGGATTTTTTTTTTTGTAATATTAACCTACAATTTATTGTTTAAATAGAGTATGGTACGTGGAAGTCTAAAATAAAATAAAATATATTAAAATGGGAATTTCAAATTGACTCTAAGTAATCAAATGTTTTATGTTGAATACAGAATAACCACAATATTATTTACGAGTATATTATTGTTCAAAGCGTCATTTATTTGCTTTACTTCTGGTAGTTTGTAGTACTGTACAAACACTATCATTTTCGAATGAGTCTTGTAGCTACGGGTATATCAAACGTAGATTTATCTATTTACCAACGAAGGAGTTATTTTAGAGGAATTTGTAGACCGTCGGCGCTTACAAGCATACCTCTGTGACAGTCCCATTATAAGACTACCTTCGCCATATTACGAAGCGTATACTGTAACATAGCATTAATCTACACGTCAAAGTTTCGAGTTAATACGGATTAACACTGCTAACTTTGAAGCACGAAAAGCGTAAAGCGGCAGTTACGCACGCGATGCACAGGGCGTAAAGCGGCAGGCACGTACGCGATGCACGCAGGGCGTAAAGCGGCAGGCAAGCACGCGATGCACGCATAAACGCTATCACAAGTAGTACGCTGGGCTTCACGACAAACGGAGGCGGTGAAGGGTTGACTTCACTCCATACAACACGATGAAACGCTGATGGGTTTTACTATATATTTTCTAATAATGTTTAGCGTCTGATGGTGCTTGAATATTTGGATAAGATATGTCGTTGGGCTTTCGTCGTCGTCGTGTTAGCGTTATTGGTTGAAATCAGACACAAGGCTCCATATGATTACGTGTAAGATTGTTTTACAGTATGTTGATGTCTTTTTCACAATATATTAATGTAGCGATTGTAATTTGCGTGAGATCGTTGGCGTGTGACCAAGACAGTGAAAATCCGTAGCGCGTCGTGCCGTTGTGCTTGCTCCTTCCCCGCGCGCAGCTTTCGTCCCATCGATTGGTATCATTTGTCAACAGTAGGTGGCGCTGTGGTCGTCAACAAATGTTTATCTAATTATTTGACAGACAACCTTTGTATCCGCAATCATTGTGAACTTCCATACAAACTGTTTAACCTATTTAGGGGATAATTTTCCAAAATTCTTACCGAGTCCTCACTTCCGCTATGTAAGGAATTCTTGTGCAAAAGGACACTGTCCAGAATCGCCCTGTGCAATACTAGTTTCGGACATACACGATAATTAATTGTCTATTTTATTGTATTAGTTGCAATTACTTTTGTGATATGAACTAGCTGCATGCCAAAATGAACGTTATAAAGTATTTTACGCGACTAATAACATGAATCGCCGCCATCTTTGCCAAACGTCATGTCGTGCCGAAAAAGATTAGGGATTAGGCTTTAGAAAAAAGTTGCATACGTACCTAATTATCTAGGTAGGTACTGAAAATAGCTAAATGTATTATATTTTCAGTTTCTTACAAATCACTCGGAGCTGTGAAAAACTATATCTTTAGGTTCGATTATAACCTCAAAATCTAGTACTTTTTTAAATATATCTATTCTGCAACTAGTCCACTATAAAAATAAGAGGTTATAGGAGTTTACTAATGATCCACAATACATCACATAATTTTCCGACGCTCTTGGTTCCAGGGCGAACAATGTATGGGTGCAGAGCAATGTCGTTTTTTACCGACTTCAAAAAGAAGGAGGTTATCAATTCGGATGTTTATATTTTTTTTTAATGTATGTTTTATTCCGAAATGGTCCCATTTAAATTTCGAGAAGAGATCTGGTAAAATATTTGTCTGATATAAAATTTTTCTGATAAAAAATTTCGAGAACAGATCTGGTGATGAGTTTCGGAGACAGACAACGGAACTTTTCAATAAATACCAGTAAAACTATATTTATTTAAAACTATATTTTTTTTGGGGTAAGTATAACTAAAAAGTGAACAATAAAAACTTTTTTATAAAAAAAAACAACCGAATTCCAATAAAACACTACAAAGTTAAAAATTACTTTAATTTCGGAAGTCAGTGTCAAAAAACGAAAATGCGAAACCAGCGACAACGACTTCCAAAATTAAATTTATTTTTCACTTTGTTGCGTTTTTTTGGAAGTCCGTTGCTTGCTAGTGATAATGATTAGTGACTAGTGATTAGTGGTAATGATTTAAGGTTATTAGTAAGTAGAAATTGGGCTTATGCCTAAGTAATAACAGCCGCACGGGATGATCGCTTGCCGCGGTTGGTCCGTGGATGGGTGACTATCTTCACATACCAAGTCCCCTCCGTGCCTCGAAAAGCACGTTAAGCCGTTGGTCCCGGCTGTCATTCGTGGATCCTTGACAGTCGTTACGGGTAGTCAGAAGCCCGAAAGTCTGACAACCAGTCTTACCAAGGGGTATCGTATTACCCAGTAACTGAGTTGTGGAGGTCAGATAGGCAGTCGCTACATGTAAAATACTGGTATTCAGCTGCATCCGGTTAGACTGGAAGCCGACCCCAACATAGTTGGGAAAAGGCTAGGCTATGATGATGATGAAAAGCATAATGCTATCAGAATATTCATTGAAATGAAATGTCACAAGCCCATGTCATTATTTATTTATTCCCTGTCACCGTAACCATTGTTATTTATTAACTAGGCCAACTAAATTCATGTACCGAACTACCCCCAACTAAATTCTACACCTAAGACCCCAACATAGGTCATTATTTCAAAGGTAATTAACTCGTTTAACCTGTTAAGAGTTCCCTTGGGGGGCGGCGGCGGGGGGGGGGGGGGATCAACACAATAACCAAACAGAAAGCAACCCAGCCTGATATTTATACCCCCCAGGGGACATATTTGTCTAGAAAAACAGCGCGAGTAATATCTAGGATAATTTTGTGTCGCTAAATAAATCATAACGCTATTGGGAATAAGTATTTAAGTTAGAGATTTTTAATGCTTGGTGCAATGCTTTTAGATGCTTGAACGCTGATCTAAAAAACACAACCCTTTCAAAACACTACCAAGCATTTGTTAGAAAAAGTACAGCATTTACATTAAAAAATATAGCTTTCTTAATTCACACTTTTGTTCCTTTTGGTTTTTAACCCCCGACGGAAACATGGGTGGTATTAACGTGAGTATCTGTGTCTGCGGCATCGTAGCTCCCAAACGGCTGAATTGATTTTGATTATTTTTGTTTTGTTTGAAAGATGACTTAATCGAAAGTTTTCTTAGCTATTATTCAAGAAAATCTGTTCAACCGTTTGAAGATTATCAGCTCTTTTCTAGTAAAGGGATGAAAGTATCTTCCACAGGTGTGATGTGGGTCTGATTGAGTCCCAATTTAATATTCTATTACTGACTTCAAATTTCTATATTTGTCTGTAATTTACATGGTGTACATAATAAAGAGTATTCTATTCTATTCTAAAAACCTACCCCAGCCGTCCTCCGAAGCGATGACGCTGCTTTGATCAAAATAATCTATGTTAAACTTAAAGGGCCCTTACATATATATTTTTTCCACGAATCCCTTGGCGTATAAGTAATTGAAACTTAACATTGAAAAACAGCCAATTTTAGATTGACGTTTGGACGTTTGCTACTTGCATTAAACTCGCTATAAATATAAAGTAGTCATTAAACCCAGCTCGTGCCAATACGCGAAAATACCAATTTTGAGGAAAACAGACGACCTAGAATCGTACCTGTACTACCAAAGACAATACGCCCTCTCTATCCAAGGTAAACACGCATACATTCCTCCGAGCAGATTATTCGTACCTACATAATCTGTGCACGGCTCAAAAGCCGAGGTTCCAAATGATAATCTGTCGACGATTGCCGTCACTAATTGAATTGATGATGGTGACAGTGGTGGCTAGGCAATGGATTTTTCATGGACAGTCTGGTTTATCGTCTTATTATTACATTAAGATCGATTGTTAATTTAGTTAGGTGCGACTTATAAGGCTACTCAACACAATCATATGTTTGGAGTCTTGATAAATAATTGTAGTAACATTTTCAACCTGTAATGTTCCCACTGCTGAGACACAGGCCTCCTCTCTATGAGAGGGAGTGGGTTATGATCCACCACGCCGGCCCAGTGCGGGTTGTTGGTTGTTACATATCTTCGAATTTTAGAGTCTAAGTTCTAAGAAAAGCCGGTTTTCTAACTATGTTTTCCTTCACCGCTTTAAGAGCAGTGATGATGAAATTAAAAACACGAAGTACCTGTCTGGGCTCGAACTTATGACCTACAATTCGTAAGCCAGACCCGATTCTACTGAGCCACCACAGCTCTCATTGTAGTATTGCAAAAGTATTTGTCAGGAACACTACTAAAACTAATTTACTTTCCTGTAATTTTACAGCCTCCCGAATATTAAATACCGAAAACTTTAGATGAGTATTGAAATCTTACGGCCTACACGACACATACTTTATTTGTGTTTCAATAATTACATTTTTAGATGACATTTCAATTCTACATATGGTTGTATAAAATCCGCGCATATGGCACAGATTTTCTTCCCAAAATTATCCGTCGTTTGTCTCTCAATCTGGCTACCCTACAGAATGCGTTAGAGGACGATAGAATTCTCTATTTTCCATCGTAATCCTACTAACGTCTGTATTACAATGTCATCCTACATTGCGTATGTCTGTTGTTAGGGAGGGGTAATATTATTCAACCGATACGGAACACGTACAGTAATTAAGTGTAAAGATTAGCCTCCATGGTAGTTTAGATTGATGCTCTTCGTAGGCATATAGTTCATGTTTTGATTTGATTATGTAATTTAATTATACTCGTAGTGGCGGGAAGTGATAAGGCTTGGACTTAGTTTGAATTTTAATAGTGAAATGAAGGAAGGTATGTAGGAAGGTAAGTATATGTTCGTTCGTTTAACTATTTCATGTCACTCAAAGTGCGTTTCACAATTAGGGCGTATAGTCACAGCTCTATATGACGTCATTTCAAAGGGTTTTAAGCTATCGTTACAGACGCCTTGTGTTTGGGGGGCTCATGTAAAATCAGACTCCGTTGTTGAGCAAATTATTGGTGAATCAAAAGAAAATTTGTATCTCTATGTTGTCATTGTGAATTGTTGTGGTTTATGAAGAGCTTGAGCATGGTTTTACGTGACATGAGTCTGATAGATCTTCGCGATGTTCTAAACATCAAGGATTTGCCTTAGGGAACATGTTGATCTAGTCAGATACGGAACTAGGCAAGCTGACAGGTATTTTACGTTTTTTCCGTACCTTCCATCTTATAATTATTTTGTTGTCTTTTTCAAACCATTTTGCACCTTTATATTTTTACAGTTCTGTTCCTGTGTTTAACACTCTCAGCGCCATGATTTTCTAGAGAAGCGGGCTATGTGGGCGGCCGGCGGACCACATGGCGCTGAGAGTGTTAATTTGTTAGGAATGTCTCAATAAAATTATTGTTTCACAAAGCTACAAAAACTAATCCAAAGTCAATTTGTCAAGTTAATCGACACGAATTCCTCCAATACACCTTGACGATGAAATCTATTTAGTACCAGGCTCACATAAAGGCTAACAGGCATGTCACACATTTCATATTATCCGCCCGTATTCGGTTAGTGTGCGCGGCACGCCTGACGGATTCGCGGTCCTGTAATTGTGGTTATAGGGGCTCGATGCCGTTGGTACCAGGCTTTCAGAACATACCAATAGTTATATGGTAAAAGGTTTTCGTGGAGTAGAAAGGTTTGATGTGGTTCCGTTATGGTATTGTCGATTTAGGTATTGGTTAGAATGGGTCATAAAAATGACATATAATATAAACTCAAGGTCAGCCAATATATTTCTAGGCAGTGTGATTAAAATCCAAGTACAGCACATTTAAATGTACACTTATATCTGTCACCATGCTCACAGCTCAACTTTGAAAACTTAATAGGCATATATTTTAAAACTTTTTTAGAATAGTTTTTTTTAGCCTTGCACTGTCCACAAACTTAAAACATATAGCAATCAATAGGCAATATCACAACAAAATCTAACTACCCAAGCTTATAATGCCCTAGTGATACGAAGGAGACTTAGCTAACGGCTGCGACTTCCATTAATTCAGCCTTTGACGCGTCGTAATGACAGGCCTGTTTCTGACGCTTATATTAACGACGTATTCAAATAAAGAGGCGGCAGAGACGACGGAAAGATAATGTGTTTAGATTATAAAGTGATGTTTTACAGGTTAGGTTGCAAATTAGCTATGAAACAGTTTTTTCCTTGACTACAGGAGTGAAGATTGGAACTATTTGATGTAAGATTAGTACAGTAGCGGGATTATCTTGTTAAGAGTTGAATTTACCAAAGTCAGATATATTTTATATGAGGAATAGAATTGACGTCTGACAGGTCTAGGTATGGGAAAACTGACAGAAATCAAAATTTATTCTCAGGATTACTTGGTATAAGAAAACTTATTCTAGGTATAAAGGTTTGGTAAAATTCACCCTAAGGAAAATTCTTATCCAAACTTCTATTTAATGTTACAAAAAGGATTTTTTTTTGTTTCTTTGAATGAGGTCATCTTTGGAAGCGCTGGTGGTCTGCTCCCTAAGCAAATCCGTAGTTTCAGCCGAAGTTAAGGGGGTTTCCTCCTCCGTATCACTTATGGATATAATATTGTTAGTTCGGGTCCCGAACTAAGAATGAATGACAATTGGATTTAACATTAGTCCCTACTACCGATATGTATTTGACAATTGTTTTGACGGATTAACTGCGGTCGTCGGCGGACATAGTCTCTCTCTCTCTAAGCCCGATGAGTCTCCTGAACAGATTACAGAAAATATTTCAGTAATAAAAAAAGATGGCTTTACATACCAGGACTCCTCCGTGCCTCGGAAAGCACGTTAAGCCGTTGGTCCCGGCTGTCATTCGTGGATCTTTGACAGTCGTTACGGGTAGTCAGAAGCCCGAAAGTCTGACAACCAGTCTTACCTAGGGGTATCGTATTACTCAGTAGCTGGGTTGTGGAGGTCAGATAGGCAGTCGCTCCATGTAAAATACTGGTATTCAGCTGCATCCGGTTAGACTGGAAGCCGACCCCAGCATAGTTGGGAAAAGGCTTGGCAGGTGATGATGGCGACATATAGCTGTAAATGAACGTTGTTGGTTTACCACTATCGCTCAATTTCCACGTAACCCTTTGACCATAGTCTCCTCGAATCACTGAAAGCCTAATCAAGTCGTTCATCAATGATTCACAAATAAGCCTTTGTGATTGGTTGAGATACTAACTAACTGGTATTAATTACTAATCCTAGATTGGATTCTAGGAACGTGAATTATTCAGGTTTTAGTATTTTTGTCGCATCCATTGTGTGTTGTCTGGCGTATTTTGATAGTTCACGGGAGTTTAGATCCCACATTTGTTACTGTGATGTTGACCAGCGAAGTAATTATGTACGTAACATAGGTACAATGATAATGCCTTTCATTTTGACGATTCAAACTCACACACGACAGCCGGGACCAGCAGCTTAACGTGCTATCCGAGGCACGGAGAGATCTTGGTATGTAAAGATGGTCACCCATCCACGGACAAACCACCGCAAGCGTAGCTTAACCTGATCGATCAACACGTGCGGCTGTGATTACTTCGTCACAAGCTCCTAAAGGAGATGTACCAACATAATGAACAATTATTCATCTAAAACCCTAAATAAGTTCCATTTATACGATTGAAACATTAAAAAGGCTTAATTGGTTGTATAAAACAGAATTAACTTAATGAATACAAAGAAAAAAAGCCCTAAAACACAAAAAAACATTAAAAGGACTCGACAATTTACTTCATAATAAATTAAATTTTATTCTATCCATTTAAGTGATCGCATCCATCTTCGTTCCATTATGATAAATGATAAATGATAAATGATAAATGATTTATTTTCTGTAAGTAGGTTTGTACAAAGACTTTTACATGTCAATCATATTTTTTAAACTAGATGAGGTCGGCGTTTCCTATCTGACTACTCTGAGAAGAAAGGCCGAAACAAACTCAGAGGTCACAGTCTCTTTTAAAGTCCAGACATAATCTTGGTCAGATCATGTGAAGACCATGTAGATTGGTGTCTGAAATGGTCTTTTGAGTAAAGAACCACACAGATTGAGCGGACCTGTCCAGTCAGTGCACGCATTTGTCAAAAATTGTGTAGCTCAACTCAGAACTTGAGGAGCCTTACGATTACGAGCATTACTCCATTAGGAGTACACTCTACTGGCCTGGCTCCAAATGCTGCGACATAAACCGTCGACGGCCGCCGTCCGATTTTCACAGATTCCTTGATGGAGCTGTAACGTTAAATGGCCTAGATATACATGGTAGAAAATACTATAAATACCAGAATAACATCTTACATGGTGTTGTTGAGGTCATTTTTAGTGATGGGCCGAATACGGGTTGTACCGAATACGAATAATCGGCCAAACGTTCGGCAAAAAATTTTTGCCAACCCTATATTCGGCCGAATGTTTGACATTTTTACCGAATACGAATGTTCGGTGAATCTGCCGAATATGCCGAATATCGAACTTAAAACGAATACCTATTCGGCCCATACCTAGTAACTTTAGTCTATGGAGACTTACGTTAAGTCATTTTCATTTTCCATTTTTTTAATCAATGGCGGAAAGAAAGATAGAATAAATACAATAAAGGTAGTGCCTCGGGCATGTTTGCCGAAGCTAGTATCGACTGGTACTATGCAACGATGCGTAAGTGTAACGCGTCTCTGGGGGCCTACTTTCTATCATAAGTAAAAATTTAGCATAAGTAAAAAAAAAAAAAGTTGATAGCTGCAAGTGTATAAACTATAGCGCAGCTAACGACGCCCTTCTCTTCATACAGAATGGAATGATGTTCCATGCAATAAGTGCTTAATAGGTAAGTAATTAAGTTTTAGATTTAGTTAATTAACAATAAAAACAAAAAATAAGACAAAAATATACAGTACGGGACATATGAATTGGGATGTATTTTGACGTTGAGTTAATGTGGTGAGTGTAGGGTGAATGGGTGTGTGGGTGAGTGTGCGAGAGGTGTTTGTGGTGTTTGTGCCATGTGTGTTATGTGTGGTTTTGTTGGGGTGTGTGAGGGAGTGATGAGTATTTTACACTTCCGCGAGTTTCTCTGTTTCATCATGATTTTAACCAGGAGTCAAGTTTCATTATGTGTAAGCTTGTGTTTGTAATGATAAATGACGACTTGTAGCTACGGTTTTACGAGACTCAGTGTTACTAACCCAATTCGAGCGGCGTGGTGAAAAGCATTTAGGATCGAAAGTAAGTTTGCTATGTTTGCGAAGAGTAGTTTCGAGCATACATACTCGTAGCTGTCTGATGGTGAGGCCTGGCAGAGGGTATATAGAGAGGATCATGAGTATCGGATCGGTTTCCTTTCCAGCAGCTGTAGAAATTACTGGCGTTTTCTACTCCGTATCGCTTACGGACATACAATTAGTTCAGGGCCCGAACAAATAATGAATGACGCCACGGTTTGTCAGTTGTCCCTACTCCCGATATTAAAAATATCGGGAGTAGAGAGAGTATAAGTTTCGAACTACTTTCGGACGGACCCGTATCTTCGATGACGGAGTTCGCGTGTAGGCCCCCTAGTACGCAGAGTGTGCAGCAGCCCCAACAGCGTGCTGATGATGATAGGGGACAGGTTCGCCTGTCCGTACATGCGACGCTGAAGTGACTTAGACGTCACTATTGTAAGAGTTGATAGGGTGGTGGTATTTGTTTTGTTCCCTATTGAGTTAAAATGTTAATGTATTGTCTGTTGTGTTTGTAATGTATTAAATATTGTTTACGAGTCATGTTACTTGACTCAATAAATTAATAATAATTAAATGGCAGAAAACACAAAAGTGTTAAGCTTTAAAAAAATATATATATATTTGTCTAAAAATTTCTACCAGGCGAGATCGAAGCCAAGATCAGGCCTATTTTGCAACAAAAACAAAATTGGGGTATGCTTTTCTAACCATTAAAGTAACCGAAGTAGATAGATACCATTTATAAGTCTACCTACCTTGTTTGTATCGCAAGCGTGACTGAGCTTGAGGTCCCAGGCAGCACAAAGCGTTGTGAGTTTCCAAAATCCTTAGTAGCACGGTAGGTCAAATGGAAAAAAATGTTTGGAAATGAAGTTTACTAAACACTTCTGCTTATCATCTTCTCGGAATGCAGGCGTGTTGTTATGTTTATACAAAACTGGAGTACCTGTAAAATTCAAGGTCAAAGTACACAATCGTTTTTAAGCAGATGCTTTTTACTGGTCTTCATTCATTTAGCCAGACTGACAGTTTGACAGCCCAGACAGGTAAACCCAGGCTTTTACTGAAACAAAAATAATTCTAAAACAAACAGGTGCCCATAAAATACTCAAGCAATTATATTCTCTCTTCAATTCCAACAGAAAAAAAAGATCGAGTATTTACAACGGAGAATGTAGTCATTTTTTGCAGTAAGTACTTTGTTGTTATTAAAAATGTGTCATAGATAAGCTTTTTTCATTATTCTCCCGTCTTATATTTTAGAGCGAAAACAAAATGAAAAGTTTTTTATGGAATCCTGTATCACAAGTATTTTCCTGTTTTGTGTTTCTGAACGTTTAAGAAAAGAAGAAAGATTGCTATTTTTATATAGGAACCACATCTTCGCTTGAAGCTTTACCTGGAGCTTCCTCCACATGTAGATATTTATCTGGTGTGATGACATGCTGATCCAGCTTACAAACTAATCTTTCTTAAATGTTTATCAAAATTACGTCGTTGTTTTGACCTCAAAATGGTTCATTTAACGGTGATTTAATTGGCAGTATTATATGTACTTTATTACCCGACTGAGACAGTAACAGGTTATTTTTTCAATATAAGATAAAGAGATAAGATCTTTATGTATATTTTTTTAATTTTTTGTTTTCTTTTTCCCCACTGTGCGAAATCAAAGTCGTTATGTTTTTTAAGATAATATCTCTGTCCACTTTTTTTTTATTCATTTATTTTCTATTTTTTGTTGTTTTCCTGACTGCGTTACAGTAAAGACGTTTGCTTTTTTAAGATAAAATCTCTGATTACTTCTTTTTTCTTTAAAAAAAGAAAGGAAAAGCAAAGAATTATTTTTATTTTCCTTCTATTATCTATGTATCTTTTACAGTTTATCTCCTTAAGGGCTGAGTTTTCTATCGACAGATCATTTTTATTCGTGGAATAAAATTGACGTCTGACAGATTTTGCAGAACTGTCAAAAATTTAAAACAATTCCTGAGCCCTTACACTAACAACAGTAATTTAACTAAATATGGCAGTTATGTTTTTTGAAAGTTTTTTTAAATAAAAACGATAATAATTACAAAAGCTGACAGATGATTTAGCCTTCACCTTTTGTAAATAATTTATAAGTATTAAATGCTTAGGCACTCGTTGATCTTATAGTTGCAAACACTTCTGTTGGATGGTGCTTGTTTCGATGCTCGGATCGGTTAAAAATTTTGTGGGTTTTTACCATTAGAATGTTTTCAAAAATAATTCGCAATTTAGTTTTAAAGACAAAAGTTTTGTTTGTGGGTACCAAGGGTACAAACACGCTATGAAAGTATAAGTGTAGGAGCCCTCGGTACTGTCCGAGACAATGGCGTCGGAAAGTCGGAAGTATGTGTGCGTTTGTGTGTTATGTGTTGACGCTGCTCGTCTTCAAGCACACATTCACAGCGTGTTTGTGTTTGTGTGTTTACCACAAGTAAAGAGCACGTCGCTTCGTGAGATAAAAATACTATAACGTAACTGTAGAACAACACCTCTGCCGACCCCTTTGTTGAACAAGGCTTAATATTTACGTTATAGATAAAACTCTACATACGTTAAAGACAATCAGGAAATCCATCGGGGTGATAGTGATTGGTATAAATCCGTTCGGTGCTATCAGCGGCCATTTATATCAATAGTGACAAAGGTAGCGTCAAAGCAATCGATCTTATGCGCGGCGGAATGTTTGTGTGTGTATGTGGCGAATGTTTGGCGATTTGCATGAACATTTTCAGACTGTTGGATGTATTTTGGTATCTTCATGTTATGTAAGCCTAGTGTTCAGTGTAAGCTCTTCACAAATTAGTGATCTGGATAATGTCATGTTTGACAACCTTTAAATTTACTTCTACACTAGCTGACCCGACAGACGTTGTCCTGTTTCCTAGAACTCGATCACAGCGGCACCAAGTGTGAATCAAATTGTGTATATAAAGCACCTAGGGACCCACTCAAACTCACACAAAAAATAATAAAAACGATACAGCCGTTTAGGAGGAATTCGGTGACATACACACCTACAAAAGAATTATATACAGCGTGTAACGGAAGGGGGGTATCAACCCTGAAGGAGGTGAATGTGCTCATGAAACTCAACAACTTTCCCCAAAGAACATAGGTCGAAATATGAAAAAAAAATTTGGCCCTCCCTTACAAAACAGACTACCAGCTGATTGATTTACTATGGGAGGGCCAAATTTTTTTTCATATTACGACCTATGTTCTTTGGGGAAAGTTGTTGAGTTTCATGAGCACATTCACCTCCTTCAAGGTTGATACCCCCCTTCCGTTACACGCTGTATATATAAAGATTAGTAATCAGGGAAATTAATTGTTTATTAAATTGACACTACCTTAATTTGCCGCTTTATATTCATTTCATACAACTGTCAAAAAATGGCAGGTGTGGATTAAATATGTAAAAAATTAAAGTCAGTAGTCAATTTTATAAACACATATTAATTTCCACGAATTAAAATGGCCGGTTTTAGATAACCAATCAGCTCATTCTAACGCAGTCGCTTGCTGGATTAAGGCCTCTCCCAAGTTATGCTACAACACTCAATATTCCACCTTCGGCACCCAGTCTGTTTTTGACACTTTTTTAAGGTCTTCGGTCCATCTAGCTGGGGGCATCCCGGCTACGCTTACCAATACGCGGTCCCACTTCAGAACTCATCCCGGTCTTAAATACCTTTTTTTTTTTGGTGGTGAAATTATCAAATAACTTCTCCCGCCCGCGCTGGGCGGAGCGGGAGGGTGTGTCAGACTTTTACTGACGAAAACCCACTCGTGTTCCTTCAGTTGCCTGTCCAAGGGCCACGGTAACTCTTTCGAACAATCCGCGACCCCGGGCAGGGTCTTAAATACCTTCGAGTCTATTCACAGACCTCGTTATTGTTACCGCACTCAAACAGACACCCATTAGGTAACTCCCACCTAAGACAATCAAATAATTATTCCGGTCTGTGTAACGTGAAGATGCATACGTCACAGCACAGATTACGTTGCGGTCTCGACTCGACTCGCAAGCTGGAATCGAGAGTCATTTATCTCGATACTGACACCGGGCGACTAGTAATCGATCTTGGAGCTGTCTGTGTTGTAGGGAAGTAGTGTAGTAGGACAGTTGGGGAAATTACTTTTTTTAGGTGATTTTTGGCGTCATCTACACCGCCACATGTGAACTGCGTATCATACTGACGTCACGCAAAAGTCCTGCATCGCGCAAGCAGAGTTTTGCTTGCAACCAGTATACAACGTGTAACGGAAAGGGGGTATCAACCCTGAAGGAGGTGAATGTGCTCATGAAACTCAACAACTTTCCCCAAAGAACATAGGTCGAAATATGAAAAAAAAATTTGGCCCTCCCTTACAAAACTGACTACCAGCTGATTGATTTACTATGGGAGGGCCAAATTTTTTTTTATTAGATGTTATTATAAGTTTTACTAGTTTTATATATTTTTTAATTATTTCTTCTTTTCATAGTTTTTATATTGTAAAAAAAAAATAATTTTAATACCGCGCTATCGCATTAGGGATACCTCTAATGATAATTGTAAGGGAGATTTTAATAAATAAATAAATTACTGCCTGCAGGTTACAGAGAAATCAACTTCCATTCTACTATTAATATTGCCATAGACATTATTTTAACCGGAAATAACTTTGGAAATACTCATTAGTTTTGGTACCAAAACACATAATACACGTTTTTGTGACATTTATTTATCTCATTCTATTTTTTTTTAAAGCTAGTTAAAAATTAAATTATGTTACGTTTTTTTTTTATTTAAACTTTTCGCACACAAAAATGTACAAAGGCGGACTTAATGCCTTAGGCATTCTCTAACAACTAACCAAGTGTGGTAAAGAGATTAGATGGCAGGTGCTTTGAGAGGAACAATGAAAAAAAAAATCTATTAAAAATAAGCAATACCTTTGTACTGAACACTAATAGGTCGTACCTGTATCCATTTTATTGTATGTACAAACGCCAGCACATCAAGCTACTACAAGCTGCCAAATTTCTTTAATAGATTTTCAACTTTATCACGAGAGCATAAAGTTCAAAGTTGATTGGGAAATTTGACAGTTTCGGGTAGCTTGATGTGCTGGCACCTGTACATAAATAATAAAATAAATAAAAATAGTAAATTATGAATAAAATAGGTACAAAAATACATAAATAGGTTATAAACTTATAATACACATACATAGGTACTAATTACTACATTGCAGTTACGTTGACATATCTTACTTTATGGAAAGGGCTGAAAAAGGGACACTAAATCCGTAGTAAAGCTTTAGAGATTGCGTTTTTAAAAGGTGGGTTAGGGAAATGTATCCGGGACGGCCGAAGTCTCAAGGGATTTAAACATACATGCATAATTGCAGCCGTGAAAACGCAACAGACAAATACACTTTAGCTTATAATATTACCAGCGAAGCACCCTGCCTCACATGGTTTTTATGAATTGATAAAACATCGAGATTTCTTTTTTATACGTACGTTTTTTATTAATGTATTAAACACGGTAACCTTTCGGAATAAATTCTCCAAATGATAGTGAAAACGGCATCAAAATCCGTGGAGTAGTTAAGAAGAACAATGCTGTCTCACAGACAGACATGAAATGCGACTTTAATTTATAATAATAACAGATATGAACGAAAACATATCACCTTTTCGCATGAATAAAACCATCACATAAAATTGCATTGCTTGGAACAGCAAGATTGTTTTATTTATAGGGTTAGGAGTTATGTTGTATTTTTGGTTTTAAGTAGAAATATATCATTATTCTTACAACAATACCAAACAGCTTACCAAAACCGGTAAGTCTAGCCACTTCTCCTAACGTCTGCTTTCCCCAAGTGGCTCCAACATTACAAATCCTCACGTTACCGATGGATGCCGCTCCACTAATCTCTCGCTACCTACTCCGATATTTGAGAAGCAATTGTTTGTGTATTTGCATCTGATTGATTCGACTACATAGATTGTTATTGTATGCAATCACATACAACATATCAAGAGTACTAGTATAGAATAGAATAGAATACTCTTTATTATGTACACCATATAGATTACAGACATAAGTATAGAAATTTTACAAAGGGAGTATATATTTTTCCATAGATAACTAACAAACAATTTGAGCTAATGTCGTGGTAAAAAATATGCCATATATTTCATCGTAATAGAGAGTTGATCACGGTTCTAACCTAACTTTTCCCATTTTGTCGAGATGCACTAGGTTATTTACTGCGATCAACTTTGAGAAAAGGCCAGATATAATCGTTCGTACAGGGTGACAGAGACAGAATGTTACCATGTATGTAGTACATATCATATATACAAGGCGTACCTTAAATAACGCACAACCTCTTAAGGGAAATCGCGAAAAAAAATCAGCTGTTCCCTAGATTTATGTTCGCATAACTCGCTAAAATGTAGGGAACAGCTGATTTTTTTTCGCGATTTCAGGTTTGGTCCCATAGTAAAAGTTGTTCATAATGATGAATACAAAGACCCCTTATGAGCTTGTGGGTTATTTAAGTTACTGCTTGTATATCTCAATCTTCTTACCTTCGTTTCCTTCTAACAAGAGCTGTGATGGCCAAGAGGTAACGGCCCCGACTTAAGAGTTGAAAGGTCGTGGGTTCAGACCCAGACAGGCGCTTTACTTTGTGTACATAATTTCGTCACCATTGCTCTCAAAACGTTGAAGGAAAACATCGTGAGCAAACTGGCATGTACACAAAAAAAAAAAAAAGACATGTGAGATCTACCACCATACTGGGCCCGCGTGGTAGATTATGGCCCACTCCCGCTCGAAGAGAAGAGGCCTGTGTCCCAGGAGTGGGAAGATTATAGGCTGATTATGCTTATGTTTCTTACCTACTATACTCGTAAGACTAGCGCTATTGCCTTAGTTCTTGCAAGGGAAGAATAAACTACTTCCTAGTTAATATAGCTTGAACAGAAGACGCTAACATAAACGGACAAACAGCAGTAATTCCATGCTGACTTAGTGATGAGAAAGCTAGATAGTTTCAGCGGCCCATCTCCGGACAAGTTTCAGTAATGTTGGGAGGGATCTGGAATTGGGTCAGAAACGATGGTGCTACATATAGGATGGTAGACCTTGTAATTGCGTTACCACTATTAACAACAATTATTAGTCAATAATTCTTTAATCTGTTTCAGTAAATTTAATCTTCACTCAGGTTAAAACAATCTGACTGTCACATACACAATGTAATAAAAACGAAAATCATCATCTGACTAGCCTTTTCTCAATTATGTTGGACTCGGCTTCCAGTCTAACCGAATGTAGCTGAATACCAGTATTTGACATGGAGCGACTGCCTATCTGACCTCCACAACCCAGTTACCGGTTAATACGTTACCCCATGGTAAGACTGTTTGTCAAACTTTCGGGCTTCTGACGACTCAAAACGACTGTCAAAGATCCACTAATAACAACCGAGACCTATTGGTCCCGGCTGTCATTAGTGGATAACTAACGTGTTTAGCGTGGGTTAGCGTGCTTTCCGAGGCATGGAGGGTTCTCGGTATGTAGTGGTGGTCACCCATCCACGGACCAACCGCTGCAAGCGTAGATTAACCTGATCGATTAACCCGTGCGGTTGTTATTACTTAGCCACAAGCCCCTCGAAAAAACGAAAGTAGGAAATGTAAATGTGTACTGAAATGGGTAAGTACTGAATATGTAAAGTGCTATAATAAAAAAAAAATCCAGGATTGTTAGCTAGAAAGTAGTATTCATTTTTTAACTTTTATTTTTTGATGTTTATATAGTACGCTAACTGATAGTGCCATGATTTCCCATAATTTTGATACATACCAGATCTATATGGCATGATTTTATTTTAAAGGCTCCAAATTTTTACAGGGTGTTCTACTTATGAATATGAACAACTTTTAATATGGAATCAACTCTGAAATCATGATAAAAAATCAGCTGTTTCATACATTTTGGTCCAGTAGTACTGAACTTTTGTATTAAACAGTTGATTTTGTTTTCGTGATTTCCGAGTTGGTCCCATAGTGAAAGTTGTTTGTATTCATGAGTAGAACAGCCCGTAAAAATTTGGAGCCGGTAAAAAAAAGCATCCACTATTGTTTGTTTATTTATTTAAAGGCTTACCAATCAAACACATACACAGCATTACCCCAAAGTCTTTTTAATAAACTAATACACCTAGTAATTTTATAAGTGCAAGTGACATTCAACCTTAGTGTGATAAAGCAATTACGAGGTCGACTATATCCACTCAAGTGCAATGTTGCAATCTTTATGATAGTTTGTCGAGTTGTTGTTCTGCATGTGTCATGTTTTCCTAGCACTACCGATCGGTTTGTGGAAGTTTTATTTATTTATTTTACCAAATATTACGTTCATACAAAAACAAAAACACACAGAAATATGTATATCGGCTCCTCCGTTTTTCTAGACTCTCAATTGACTTCTTGTGCAAATGTCAACGTCAAAGACGAACACCGAGCACTGGTGAGGCAGCCGTCTTGTAAAATAAGCAGTTGAGTTCGAATCGCGGTGTGCGCATGCAACCACGTGCTCGGTGGACGTTATATTTTGAGTGCATCCCTCTTAATCCAAGTGATCTATAATAATTTTTGTGTAGTGTTGATTGCATTATCGAGACTTATAAGTGAAGTGATTGTAAAAAGGGTTATTTTATTGAAATACTGCCTTCCTACCCAATAATCCACGGCTACCTGAACATGAAGAACACATTAGATGAAACTCTAACTACTTATATATTTAGAAAGGTAATTAGGGTACTTGTTTTGTCGTAATTCCAATTAAATTATTTAATTAGATATTTGTATAATAGTGCTTATTATTACATGGCAACACTAACAACTTATTTATATTATAATCATAATTGAATATAGGTACTTTAACTTTTTAATAGAACAGAAATACTTGAAACAGATTCAATACATGTCGTATGAAGAACGTTTTTACTAAAATAATTTATATTTCAGTTTGTTTTGCAGTACAAAGTTGTCCCAGCTACCACGTACGGCGTAGGGATGTTCATGTTAATAATAACCGTACCAGGATTCCGGTATTACAGACGATAGGTAAAAATCATGTAGAGGACTTTTTTTATAAATTGTTCTAAGTAAACAGCTTACGAACATCTTTTTTTCTAATTTTTCGGAGAACTCGTTTTCCCTCTAAAGGGTCAATCGTTTTATTTTTGGTCTAATGAGAGATATTTTTGTGGGCTTCGGTGATATAAAAATCACAAGATATTGGAAATTTATTCATTTATTTATTTATGTACAGGCGCCAGCACGCCAAGCTACCCGAAACTGTCAAAACTTCCCAATCAACTTTGACCCTAAAGCTTTAGCGATAAAGTTGAAAATCTATTAAAGAAATTTGACAGATTGAAGTAGCTTGATGTGCTGGCGTCTGTACACACAAAACACTAAAATACATAAAGATAGAAGGGTACTTCTAGGTATGTTCCTAAATAAAAAATATCGGATGGTCAATTTCTATGTCCAAGCTATTATTATATTATTATTACTATATTTTAAATTAAATTAGTTTGTGGTGAAGCGTCAATGCCCTTTTCAATGTAAAAAATTAAATAATAACATTTTAGGATTTTTTCCTATAGTTAGTATTTCAAATTAAATATTTTAACTTCTCAATTGATGAATCCTCGCACTAATATTTGCTGCCGCAGAGCTCATGTATCTAAACGTTCTTGAGTTTTCTTGCTTTGGCCGATAGATGGCATTAAGGCAATGTGCTTGCGCCTTGTACTGAGACATGGGTGGTGCGGTGCACTCCGCCTTTGAAAAAATACTTTTTTGGTGAAATCATTTGGTGCATCTGTGCTTCATTGAGAGCTTATAGTGCAGTGTTGATTTTTGGAGTTTTAACCATTCCACCGGTGGATTCAAGAAGGTTTTGCTCGCCGGCCGGCAGCCTATACCTGCAAGCTATCACGTGCGCATCAACGAGGTATCTTCCTATCGCCGTGGGTCCGAGTGGGATCTCTGGATTGTCAAGGTACGTGGGCATGTTCTGCTGTTAATAATTTTTTTGTATTAGTTTCTCGAGGATTCATCACCTACAGATGACACTGGGTATTGTGTACAGTTAAAGGTCACATGCGATTATTATTACGGTACGAATAAAACGTCAGTTATTATAATAATATTTCTTTATATGAAAAACTAGAACATTTATTTATTGTGAAAGCTGTACTCATACATTTCCTGTGATATTTACGTTCAGTTTCGTGAAATATTCTTGAACTTTAGCAAATTTGTAACTGGGCGGCAAGGGTGTACTGTCGGAGAGATAAAGATATTGCTGAATTTTCAAAAGTTTATTGCGCCTTATGCTAGATGCTACCAGGTCATTGTGAGTGTCACTTTTTACTTCCCAGAACATTTTCATGTACTTTGGCGTCAAATATCATAAGTACCAGTATTGCAATATAAACTCTAATATCACAAGTTGCATTTAGATTGTGATTTCTCTGTAAAGCGTACAAATTGCTCAAATCAGCTATGAATTTTACTACGTCCTCATGAGTAGTAAATGAAGTATTGCTGACATTGCTACAAGTGCCACTTTTTTATTGTGTATTTTTTTCTTTTTTCTTCGGTGCAGGTACGTCGAATTCTTCTTCTTCCTCCAGTTCATGTATACGATTTCCTCCGGAGACGGAAGGTCTATTTTGTAGTTCTACTTGAGATCGAAGCATACGACCGGGAAGGTGAAGGGTATTAGCTTCATTTTCATCTTCACTGTCTTCGTAAGATCATTATCAGGAGAAAATAAAATAATATCTCCCGGGGTCCTCCCGGCCTGTAATTCCTCGGCAATCTCATCAATCGTCAACCTGTAATAGGTTAACAAGCTCTAAAAATGTTCATTTGGTCGTATCTTTATGTCATGAGATACAATAGTACCCAGTGTCACCCACAGGGGCCACAGCTTATTTTCAACGTTATATGAATGATGCTATATGTAATTTTTATCGTAAAATGCATTTTAATTTTAGCATAAACATTCATTTATTACATTTACTTCGAAAAAAACCATACTTATTCTCTGGGCATTTTTATTCCCCTTTTTGTCGCAAGAAATCACACAAACTCACACTGCTCCAATTACGCGCGAAACAACAGAATTTTTTTGATAAATGACGTATGGGTAGTGTTGGCAGAAAAAATGTCGCTGATTGGCTTTTTTACAATAGTGATAGAAATAAAAATAAAATTACCTTGCGGTAGAAAAAAATGTATAAAACTTCGATCACCAACAAATGACACTGGGAATTAAGGAGTAGTTTAAACTGTGTCCTGCTCGTATCTGGCAGACAGTTTAAAACTGGGGCAGTGGTGCTATTTGAGCAGATAATAAATGTCGGAGTGGTAAAGTAAGTAAAATTCAACATTCAACTCGATAAAACTATTTAAAAATATAACAGTGATGTGAAAAAATACACAATCGTCTTGGCTCATCATCGTTCTATAAAAAAAAAACCAGTCCACTATTCCAAATTCAAAATTAATTAAGCTAGTTTTTCGCTCCTGTTTGGATACATTATGAAAAAAATATAAACCTTCCTACTTATTACCTACATACATATATTCTTTTCAATTTCTAATTGGTTTGGTAGTAGATACACCAACCTATTTCGCAAATTGTGAAACAGAATAAACTTTCCAATTCCCGGGATCCTCAAAATCCTACAAGCATTCGACATCACTACGGCAACAGTTTGCGCGGTCTCGCCTCGTAAGTTGGCGGCCATTTTAAACTTAATTATATTACTCGTATCTGTACCTACTGCTTACTTTTCGAGTTTCTTCCCTGTACATTCAAATGTTGGGTGAACTGTTACTTTTCAACTCTCGTATTTTGTTGTTGTTACGTCAGATAGAGATTTAAATCAACCTCTGCCTAGCCTTTTCAAACCATGTTGGGGTTGGCATCAAATCCAGCCGGATGTATTTCAGTATTTTACAAGGAGCGACTGCTTATTATATCGCCAAAACCCGTTTGCTCGTTAATACGATACCCCTTGGTTAAGACTGGTTATCAGGCTTTCGGGCTTCTAACTACGCGTACCTAGCGGCTGTCAAAGACCTAAAAATTACAGCTGTGTCAAATGACCTAACGTGCGTTCCAAGGCACGTATAGTGAGATATGTGAACGTTAGTAATATATTACCTACACCATTATGTTTGTTGATAAAATCGCTTGCATTAGTTAGAATTAGTTTGTATCGAAAATCCAATCAAATACATTTAAATAACCAATCACAATAAAATCATAGATTTGTGTGTAAACGAGCCGAATCATTATTTTCACTGAATTTAAATTACGTATTGAAGCTAATTAAATCATTAACAAACACAAATTTGTTACAAATGTTTCATCAGATTTATCATGTCACAATATTAGTGTTAAAATATTAATTGCTGGCCGAAATAAGCCGAATTTAATATTTGAAAAAATGTTGCGTGTAACGGTTTCATTGCCTTTTACAATTTAACAATAAAAACAGATAGATCAGTGGTGGCGCATTGGAAACGGCCGTGACTTACAAGAATGCAGGTCGTAGGCTCGAACCTTGACAGGTGTTTTACTGTGTGGAAGTTATTTCATCACCACAGCTATCAAAACGATGAAGGAAAACCAAAAATTCGAAGACATGTGACATCTACCAAAGCACGCTGGGCCCGCGTGGTGGATTACGGCTCACAGAGAGGAGGCCTGTGTCCCAGCTGTAGGAACATTATAGGCTGTTTTTGCAAAGGGATTGTCGACTTTTGTGATAAAAAAAGGCATAATTAGAAAAGAAAAACAATCACATGGGTTTTCAACAAACTAATCTTGCATCAAAGCTTTGACGTAAAGATTCAGTTGTTTAAAAAAACAGACCAGAGCCACAGTTGCATAGAAATATTTCCAACTATAATGTTAGATTAAAAACCAATTTTCCCTTTGATAAAGGCTAACACAAAAATAGATTTAGCGGCAAAACCAACAAAACCTAATCGATTAGGTTCCATGCAACATGTATCATTCACTAATACCCTGGTTTCCGTTCGATACGGTTCGTTGCCGGTTCCTTTCCGATATTTTCGCTGGTTTGCTCTCGAAGCCCTAATAAAAACATTACAGTCCTACCGCTAAAAGCTTTAGGTCGTACTTCGAAGAAAATGAGATTATGACAAGCAAAATTATATTTACTAACAGCTGAATTATTTTTAAAGCAATCTAACCTTTATTCTTTAAATGTTAAAGATCAAGGTGATACGAACTTTCAGCATTTACCTTTTGATGTTGCATGACATATTTCGTGTCAATATTTTTGTTAGAAAATATTACAAAGATACAGGCTAAGTATTGTCACATAAGTCTTATATTGGGATGCGTGTTTTGTCATTCAAGCAGAATTAAATTAATGAGTAATTAACTTTGTAAATACATTTAAACACTTTACTTTGTTTGTGAAAACTCAATTAATTGATATGCCTTGCTTATAAACAGGGATAAAATAAAGTAAATGCTATACCGTAACAATTTCACCGATATTAATATGAGAATTGTGTATTGTTTTAATTCTTTGCATCAATACATTTATCATGACCGTCACAATATCCTGTTGTCCCGGTGGAACAGTTAATTCAATCATTTGCGTCCGTCCGTAATGAATTGGAGCGGTTTATAAATGTGCCGTGCGCTCAATGACGCTGTTTATCATGTTGAGTTCGACTGCTTGTTCGTTTCTGATTGCCTGGTAGTTG